>VYZW01011238.1:103625-145917 GCA_013401315.1 Balaeniceps rex
TTAGGTCATCTCAAATGGCGCTGGATGCCATTGTTTACTATTTGAATAAGAACCCTAATTACTACTAGATTGAGGGACAGAGAGAGAGTCAGTAGAGAGATCCAGCACTCATCAGGTTGGCAGCTGGGTGGCCCTGACCTCCACTGAGGGTACTGACTATAGCAGCAGCTTAGGCACCAAGCTCACATATGGACATTTACTTGCAGACACTTAATTTTAGGTGTCTTTATCCCAAACTAAGACCAACCCGTGAAGTCTTCGTTATAACAAAGGACGAATTCAGAAATGGAGGGCAGAACACGTGAGAAGGGGGAAACCTCTGCATGTATGCCTTTGTCAGGAACTCAACAACTGATACAAACAGAGTCTCACCCTGAATGTTTCAGTGGATGCTGTGTCTGTAACAAAGGTGACTATGAAAGGGCAGCTTTCTCTTTTTACCTTCCACTGCCTGAGATTAAACAGTGCCTCTTCTATGGAAGACTTATATCAGTGAGCAGCTGTAGTCCAGAAATTATTACAGTTTTTTTCATAGCTGTCCTGTTCTTTTATTAACGCAATTGGCTTAAGCACCAATCACTGCATTAAAAACAATCTGAATTTGATTGTGCCCTTCTGTTTCAATCAGGACTATCTACCATATGCTTGACAGAAAGGGACAATATTGAATGGCAGAATATTTGAAATGCTTCCAATATTAACCTTCCAGTTTTTACACTACTAAAAACAACTCTCTCTGGCTGCTCAATGCAATTTTGCTTAGAAGAAAACAACCTTGAATTGTCTTATGACACGAACTTCCATTATGATAAATCTCAAGGTGAGAGCAAACAGGAAGATATGAGTCTCTCTTACAACCATGTTTCTGAATGACATTATAGTAAGAGATGTTCTTATAGCCTCTGCTGCACAAAATAAGAAGGATTTTATTGGCAGCATCTCTCTGACAGATACCACTACTGTCTTTGTTTAAACCAGCATTAAAACATTAAAGATAACATGAAAAAAAAGCTGTTATCAGAATTTGTATTTAATGAAATGCGAAAGTAAAAAAAATATAATCCAGAAACTAAAAATGAAACTGGAATTTACTAAAATACAAATTCTGCATTAAATGTGTGTTGTGTGGGATGCTGAATTCCAGAGACTAATCCAAATAGGTGTAAAATTGAACAGTTTACAAAATTGACAAGAGAAATGCTAACTGTGCAGCCCAAAACCCCACTTTCTTAACGACTCACTGAGCTTAACTTGTTTAATGTCTACTTTTAACACTGTTCTTTAGAAGCACAGATAATATTTAGGAACAGTTTTCCAAGCCAGTGCCATACCAATAACATGAAAAATCACTAAATAGCTCCTTCCTAAGGACTACAGTCCTAGAAACAGAAGACACACTCTTCCTTTTAAGAGCAGAAAATTGTGCCCTATCTGAGCTGTCATCTTTGCATTCATCAAGATAATTATCACAGATTATTCTGTAGTCTAGAACAAGAACTCAAAATGCTCCCTGGTAAACGTGCCCAGCCAAGCGTTATTCCGAGCGCTTCAGATTCTTGCTTTACTTTCTGCATTCGTTCCTCCTATGATGGCCTAAATGAGATTTTCTGTGGTGATGTGCTGGGTCCTCCAGAAGACTGATCATAGCTTTCCAAGACATCATCCTGCAATCAGGACCTCCCACACAGCTAATTGCACCAACAGTGAGACTGTGGGCAAGTAGTGAGAAGTTGTGGAAATTTCTGCAGAGCTGCTACTGAGGAACTCGCTTCTGTGAAAGATAACAGCCTTCTACAAATCACCAAGTCAGTGACCTGAATAGAAATGGCTTTAGATATCACAGACTCAGTTCTTGCCTTATCTGATCTGATGGAAATTCTGTAACCTCAGTATGACAGGAGCCATGTGTGATCATGAAATTGGGTCCCATTCTATGCTTGTCTCATTTATAATGCTGTTATTAACATTGAATTCCACCAGTGAATGTCATAAGTGTAGAGTAGCATATATTACTTGTGTAACAGTTTTTAGCACATTCAGTATTGACATGCTTACTCATTATGAACACAAACACACTAAGGGAATGGACCTGTCTGGTCATTCAGGAAAAAGTGTTTTAGAGTCTTTCTATTGTTGCTTTACAGGATATGAAAAATGTCTGAAATATCAGTTTTTGCAGGATAGTAAAAGTGTTGCCTGCAGAAATGCAGGCATTATTATCATTCTGAAATCTGAAATTATTATCATTCTGAAATCTCTTGTTTTAAAAATTGTCCTTATTTTGCTATCTCTTGGGACGGTAATTCCAATTTTTTATTATTTGTACATTTAAGTGTTAGAATTAAAAGCCTACAATGAACATGCGTCTTGTTTGTGCCTCTGACACTTTCTATTTTCATTTGCTATCTATTTCACAGATCATTGTCACTGATTTCAGTTTAGCTTAGATACCTGGGCATTTTTTACTGTCATTAGTCAGCTATGTACATTTTCAGGTGCTTCCATACCTTTACAAGCTTGTCCTTAGTGATTATAACTATTCTGACCTCCACCATCTCCTGAGGTATTCGGTAGATCTGTGCTGAAGTAGAATCGAGAAAATTATACCAGAGCCTAGCTCTTACCAAGAAATATTTCTCTTGATACTGCATTAAAGACCCATACATAAATGCCTCCAAGATAATGAGAGATGGAAAGCAACTGCTTGCATCAATAAGTCATTAGCAGCAATTAGGACAAAATAAAATTGACATCTTGCTATTTCAGATGATGATAGAAGACAAGCATAATTGTGAACACTATAAGAATGTAAAAGAGATTGGAAATCCATACTCAGTGAACTAATGCAGGCAGCATGAGCACAAGCTATAAAAGTCACTAAAATTTGACAAGCCTTTTTGAGCAACACAGTTATGAAAGTAGAAAAAAGGCATATGAAGTGTGAAATAGTCTATAAGTTAATAGCTAATAGACTGCCTAGTCTTTTCCCAAGTTCCTTTACTAGGTCTAAATAGTCAGCAGCAGAGTGGGTATAAGCACAGCTGGTTTTCTCTTGCACCTGTGTTACTGCACAGATGCCAGGTGAGTAGCATTTTGTTAGTAAGAGTAAAATTTGGTTGGAAATGCCATTTGACAAAATAGGGCAAAGCAAGTAACAGAGAGTGGTGTTGATACAGCTCACAAATGCAGGCGGGTGGGAACTGCAGGAGATCTACTCCAGCATAGCATAGTTCAAATAATCTCTATACTGAATTTGCGTCCCTTCCTATTAGGAATCATTTGCAATAATTCAGGCTGATTTAGACACCCAGCCATGAGTGTGTGGATCTCCTGCACATATCCTGCATGCATGAAATGGCCAAAATCCTCCTTAAATCTGGAAATCTGGTGGCTATACATGGGGATTCATTTCCCCTCTCAAAATCTGATAACTGGGGAAAACAACACAGCTTTTTTCTGCTATGTAAATATCAGCACTGGTATTTTTGCACTTACAAAAATCTAGCAGTTTTATATGTGCAGAAAAGATGCTGGATATCTAAATCTGGCATCCAAAATACTCTGAAAATCCGCAAGAGTGACCACTTATGAATATAGATCAAAAAGTCTAACATTTTAGTCTCTGTGTCTATTTAGTACCAAGTCCTTCTGCTGTGACCACCCCTGACGGGTTGAAAGACTGATGCCTGTGTGGCTGGAGGCACATTATTACCTTCAAGTGCTTTCATGCAGGTTGTTAGCCCATTTCTCTGCCCATCCTTATTGGAGCTATAAGCATCTATCAGTCATGCATTGTGGCTATAGCGTTACACAAGTCCTGCATACAGAATTTTTTATTAATAGCATCATGTGAGGCCTAAAGCACTGTTGATTCAACATGAGGGTCAAACAATGGTATAGCAAAAAAGGGATCTGTTTCAGCTCAAGCAGTCTGTGCCCCTCTGGTCTGATTTGGAGGCCACTGAAGTAGCTGGAATGAGTATAGTCATTTTCAGCAGGCTTTGGAGCTCTCTTCTGGTTGTGTCTGTGAAGTCCTGAGTGTGCAGCAGAGTAGTGTTTGTGGGGCTCTTTGTGCTTATGACTATAAACGTAATCCTTCATTCAGATGCTGTGATGCTGAAAGCTGTAGAAATCCCCTAGGCTCATATAAAGAGTAAGGCTGTTCGGTAAAATGGAGATTTTTTTCCTTAAAATACTGCAGAAATGCATTATTTCCATTTATTTAAAAACAGCTTCTCAGCAGTCAATGGATATTTATATTGATGGATTTTCCACTTGAGTATGGCAACCTCGTGATTGCCAATTGGTATTTCTCCTACAGTGCTATCAGGTTCTTTTTATCTCAAAATGTTTTCCAGAGAAGACCAGTGCCATTATTCTGCTTTTATAGCTAGAGAAACTGAAATCCTCAAAACTTCATCCCCATGGGCTATGCCTGGCCCTACTATATTTCAGTGTGAAAAGTTCTTAGCCCTACACCCTTGTCTCACCACACTTCCCAGTGGATGCATATGAAATGAATTCCTTTAGGTGCTGTATCTCCTCAGAAGAGCTGTTGCTGATGTCCTCAGTGATGTGATATCTGGCCTCAAACTCTTAGTAGGTTCACACTATAGTGGTGGAGGGTTGTATCCTTGTTTGTAAGTGAAAAATTAACTCCAGGAAAGTCACAGCCACGATTTAACTTGCTGTCTAACTAAGAAAAAATAAGGAAGAAATTAGTTATGGCTTATTTTATGTCCAAAGCAGAACATGACTTGATGTTTGATTCTCTGAATTCTCCTCAGTGTGGATCTCTTTGCTTCATTCAGAGCTTCCACTCTGTGTCTAGCCAAGAACTGGAAGAAGAGGGTGATTGCAGACCCAAAAATCTCTTGTTGCCTCCTTGGAGTAGACATTTCTATATTTGCTTATATAATAGGCACATTTCTTCTCTCCCCCACCTTGAAATATCTTTCATCTTATTTTTGCCCCATCAAAACTTCCAAAGTACAGTGTGGCCATTTATTTTGAAACTACCAGTCACAATGTGTAACCATTTTATGTGTAGGCAAATAAATTCATATAACTTAATTTCACAGGTAATGCCAAGAGAACTATCAAAGGTCTCATGAGGCTGGTGGAGTTGCAAAGCAGGAGCTGCAACATTTTGAACTGAATTTTTTACCATTATTGTGTTCTCTACACTAAATATGTAGGAAAGTCACAGGGAAAGAACCTTCAAGGATGTAGTAAAATGTACGGTTCCCCAGTCTGGGAAATGTGTATCAGGATTAAATACAAGCAGGGCTTTGTGCTTATTGCAGACAGCTGTTATTGTTGGGTCAGGAAGTTTAGTTTACATACAGGAGATGAAAAGTCTTATCTACCAACCCTGAAATACTCATTTAAACTACAACATCTCTATTACTGCCTGATGCAGGCAGGCCATTATTAATTTGCTATCTCATCAGGCTTATGTGCTTCTAAATTTGTCCAGCAAGCGAAGATTTTAACAAAGAGCTTCAGTTCTACGATGACAAGTAGTGAAAGCATAGAGGATGTGTTCTTTTGGGAAAGACTAAAAGCACTGCCAAGGAAACTAATAAGGTGATAACTGGTGCAGAGGATGCTCGGCGGATGCAGGGCTCCACTCTGGAGCATAGCGTGCACCCTTTGCTCTGTGAATGTGTGTGGGGCAAAAGCCATGGAATTTCAGTCATAAATGAGGTCTAAGGTTGAAATTTAAGTTGTCCTACAGCAGTAACTGTGGTGTAGCTGGAGATCAGGGCTGTGCCTGGGTGTGCACCCAGCACACTTCATCCTTAATTCCTGGTCCCAGAGCTCCCAGCTAGTCTCTGCATGCATGAAACAAGGGATCCGCCCAAGACAAGAGGCAGCCTTGTGACAAGGTGATTGCCTGAGCTCCCAGCCCCTGCACAGCAAAGCTGTTGGGCAACTGCTGCAGGAGCCCTCCAGGTGGAGTTTCAGACTAGCCTGCAGATTCCCCTGGGCAGCTCCTGCTGTGCCTGGATGGACTGACAGGCACTATTTATGTGTTAGATGTGTTGATTATCCTGGCCGAGAACCTGGTCCAAGGGACACACCCAGGCAGTTCCTGCTACAGAACTGACCAGACTGCACATAGGTGAGGTACTTGTAAATAATGGAAACTGTTCTTGCAGATGCAGAAATAGGTGCATAGCACAGCCTTTTGTACACAGTCAAGATAGTTAGATGTTTTGTGCATAATTTAATACCGTCAATAGAAACAGACCATGCATGTGCTGGAGTGGTCATGCAGGACCACAGCCCAGCTGGATCATAACAAGTGAGCAGAGGTTTGGGGAGTCTCACCAGGTCCAGCTGAAGATTCTGCTGCAAGGACCCTCACAACAGAGACTCCCATCACCATACAGACAGTAACCAACCATGCTGTTTGAAGGATTGGAGCATTATCCTATGGAAACAACCCCCCAAATCTATTTATTTTTAACAAATGCTCTGTCTGTGAATGTCCGTGCAACAAGCGTACTAGCAGTGCAGTGTTCCTGGGGCAGTGAGAGAACGTGCATAGCAGCAGCCCCCGACACACTCAACACACAGAAAAGAGAAACATGGTTTCACCTCCATTGGAGCAGCCCTCATTTGGTGCAGAAAGCACATAGTGCCTGTATCTTACTCCTGAAACTCCTGTTTTGGACTTCAGCTCTTGTGCTAATGCATATTTTATTATTTTATGAAAAGTGGGATGTCTTTAACAAAGATTTTCTGCCATCTTATAGGTATCATGTGGTGATTAGACAGTCTCCTGACAGGGAGAATTGAATCAAATCTTTTCATGGCTAATTAAATATGGGTCATTCATATCACAGGAGTCTATTGTAACTTTGAGTAAGACCTCCTGCAGTCTCCTCTGCCATCTTGCTTGGGACTCCCCTACCTACTTCCAGGGGTCTACTTAAGAGCTAGGAACTCATGGCTTTCCTTATAGGGTGCATTTTGAAGGAGCAATTCATATCTGTTTTAAACATTGCTCAAAAATTTTAGTGACAGAGGTTTTGTGCCCTTGGTTATTTTTTCCATTGATTAGTTCTTCTAACTAGATAGCTTTCTTGCTCAGCTTTCTCTTTTGCTGCAAATTATCCTAATTGGCTGCTTGTCCTTCTTGTCCTCCATCCCTCTGTACAGCCTCTGGAATATCACCTTTCTTCTGCCTTCCTACCAGTCTGCCAAGCTAAGTCAATCCCATTTCATTTCAGTGATCCCCTACAAAAAATATTTTCCAAGTGACACTTTTCTTAACATCAAGCAGAGGGTCTTCATCTCTGTGGATATGTAACATCTAAACCAGGACATGACACCTTGTCAAGCTTCAGAAGTGCTGATGAGAGGAGAACTACTGTTCATTTTCCAAGAAAGAAGCTGCCTTTCTGGCAAGAGCATGACATCAGTTATATCATGTTCAGATTATGATTCCCTACAACCGTCTTTTCTGCTGTGCTGCTGCCCAGTTCTTTTTCCTTTTTCAATTTGTTTCTCTTTCCAAGTGTAGCACTTTTTGCACTTGTCTATGCTGTGCTTCATCTTCGCGACTTCAGATAATTTCTCCAATATATTGTTTTAAATTCTAACCCTCTCAAATGCTTTCAGTCCCCCTTTGCTCATTATTTTCACGTTTGAGGACATCCGTGCTTTTCCGTTATCCAGGTCATTAATGGGGATATCGAACAGTACACCTAATTGTGCGGGACACAGCCTGTTCTGAGTTATTGAAAATTTAGTGCAATCTTACAGCAATTTGTGCATTCACCTTTATAGTGTTTAAATCCACTCAATTCATGCTTATTTCATAAACTTCATTAAAAACAGAACTATGCAGGCAAGGCAGTTAAAACCAAACTGTGATGACGAACTGGATGGCCAAAGTACCCATTTAGTCAGATTTTCAGCAATAAAGCATTAATCAATCTTTTTCTAGAAATCTCCCCAAACCTTTGGCAAAACCTCAAGTTTCAGTGATGGAAAATCTATGGGAAAATGGGACTGAGCTCCTCATACTTTACTTACAATGCTTTATGCCCAAAAAGCCATTACTCTGTATCTATTGCTTAGGTTATGTTTTGAGCTCTCCAGAATGTCTTTTACTTTTTATTTATTTTCATAAGATCTACTACAAATGAGCATCTCTCTGGACATCAGTGTAATAGAAAGAGCTGTTATCCACATACTGAATAGTATGTGAATAGTTCAAAAAAGTTTGGCTCGGTAAAATCTGGGACTCTGGCTACTGCTGAAGTTATTGCTGGCTCAGGTTACTAAATTTTTTAACTCCTTGATAAGTCATTCGAAACATAAGCTTCCCAGACTGTTTCAGTTTATTACTCTTTTTAAGTGAACTGATCTAAATTAGAATCTCCTGAGATCAATAGCTCATTTTTATCACAGAACATTTGAACTGTACCATATAGATCAGATAAATCATCTTTTACTGCAGTCAAAAGTTTTAAACTGCAAATCTGCGGTGTGAAACTACTGTAGATTTGGTGCTAGGAAAATGATACATTACGACTCTTTCTACCTACCTATGGCTCTTCCTGAATAAATGCCATGTTCCAGCACAGCAATTATTTCAATTGCAGATGTTTCCTCAGACTGCATGACATATTTCTCTCTCTTAAAGCAGGCTGTTTACTTCTACATTACAACCAGTGTCTCCTCAGTGGGTGACATAGGTGCTGTTCAGCTTATTTACACCGTGAGAAACACTAAATAGCGTATGTGACTACATGTGCGATCCAGAGCTAGAGGCATGAGTAGATTCAAAGTGGAAGTTAAAATCACTGCCATGGCCTGTCCTGGTCAGTGTACAAATCACAGGATCATGGAAAATTCATGCTGGAAAGCACCTCATGAGGTCTCTAGCCCAGCCTCCTGCTCAAAGCAGGGTCAGCCCTGAGGTCAGACAGGTTGCTCAGGGCTGTATCCAGTCAGGGCTTGAAACGCTTCCAGGATGGAGATGGTCCAACCTTGCTGGGCAGCCTGCTCCAGTGCCCGACTGTCCTCATGGGGAAAAAGATTCTCCTTATATCCAGCCTGAATTTATCTTTTTTTCATTTTATGCTTATTGTCTCTCATCCTTCCACCAGGCACAGCTGTGAAGAGCCTGGTTCCACCTCCTCAATGACCTCCTCATGGGCACTGGGGGCTGCTGTTAGGTTCCCCCCAAAGCTGTCTCTTCTCCAGGCTGAACCAGCCCAGCTCCCTCAGCCCCTCCTCACAGGGCAAGTGCTTCCACCCTGAGCACCTTGGTGGCCCTCAGCTGAACTTGCTCCTGCTGATTGATGCCTTCCTTGTGACATTTTGCCTTCCAAAGATGATTGCTCTTTGATTTTGATACTGCTTCAGTTCATGTATTAAGCCATTATATGCTGTCAGCTGATCAAGAACTGCCACAGCAAAGGTCATTACAGGGATTTCACAGGCAGATGACATGACATTGCATAGAACCACTTGAAATTTGTTTCTGAAACATTTTTTTCCAGAGAAAAATAACCTCGCAACCAAAACAGGTGTGGTTTTCATAGCAACTTTTCATTTGTGTGGTTTTTATTTTTCTCTTTCACTTCTTTCAACAGAAAAAGTTCTTAAGTGTGTAGGAGATTTTTTCCTTCGTTTTGCCCAATTCATTATATGTAAAAATGAATAATGGATTTTTAATGTCAGTTTAAAATATAATCCTTTTGAAACAAAAAAACCTCGCTGCAGGCCCTGTAGAAAAGGTGAAGGATCCTGTGAGTTTCAGGGCAGAAGGAAGCCTGATGTAATGGGGACCCTGCAGAACCACGCGACCAGGAACATGTGCTTGCTGCCGGGCAGGTTTCTGGTGCGGAGCTGCAGCCACTGAGTCCCCACAACGAATCCAGTCTGGAGGCCTTGACCTAAGTCCTTTCCACATGGCAAAGGTGAAGGGCAAAGTTTCAGAAAAATATCAGATACAGACCAACATTTCCCCATGTTCTTGGGTACAAGTGTTAAAGAAAATCCTGAGGACTTTTTCCAGGACTCTTTCCTTTGACCATTATGCTGGTCAAAGTGTGGTTCCAGAAAGCATTTATACTCCTGGTAAAAAATAAGGATTATTGCCAAAGTTTTTCACTGTGCTGTCATTGCTTCTGCCATGGTGATCACAGGAAATGCAGGTAGGTATCCACGTCTGTGAGTTCAATGTTAAATCAATTGCAAATTGTGTACTTTAATGTACTTTAATTCATTAAGTCGGGGTTTCATTGTGGTCTGTCCTTCGCCAGCATTATTCAGTATTTTCATTATTGCTATGGACAGTGGCATACAGAATATGTTTATTAATTTTTCAGATGACCCCAATCTGGAAAGGGTTACCTGGAGGACTGAAAAATAGGATTAGAATTCAGAATACTTTTGATAAATTGAATAAATGATTAAAACAAAAAAAAAAGAAGCTGTAATTCAATCAGACCAAGTGAAAGGTTTTTATACACAGGTAGTGATAATCTTCTACTCAAATATGCAATAGCCAACATCAGGTAAGCACCAGTATAACAGGAGAAGACATGGCTGGGAGGGGCACTTAGTAAATCACAAGGTGAACCAAAGTCAGTAACATTGTACTGTTTCCAGAGAAGTATCTGTTGCCATGAGATATCTAAGCAGGATTTTGTCTATGTGACACATAGTGGAAATCTTTCTTCCTCCAGCGCTGGCATGGCCCCAGCTGGAGCATGTGCCCGGCCACCGCAGCTCAGAAGCGATGCAGCTGCTGGTGGGTGTCCAGGGGAGAACGGTCCAAAACCACAGCTTGAAGGAACTGGAGCCATTTGCTAAAAGGAAAAGAACAGAGAAGCACGACTGTGGCTTCTAACACATAAAAGGTAGCTGTAGAGAGGGAAGGAATTAATTCTCCATTATGAAATAATGGCTTAAATTACAGTGAGGTTTAAGTTAGGCATTAGGAAAAGCTTTCTAATAGCAAGAGTAATTAAGCACAGAAATAGACTGCATGAGGAATATCCATCATTGAAGGCTTTTAAGAGGAGGCTAGAAAAGTGTGTGTAAGCTGTACAGGAATGAGCAGTCCAGCCATGGGGCTGAAAAGGGGAAAGAGCTGTTCTGATTTTGGTGCTAGCAAGTGGAGAAGACTTACATTTTCTAAATGCAAATCTCATGGCTGTGATATGCCCTTCTGTGTGTAGCACTAGCATGCAGATGACCTGGAGCAAGTACTTCATTTGCTGATGTGTGCAAACTCCAATAGAAGACCTTTTTTTACAGATGGCACCTCAAAATGTTAGGAACACACAGAACAGGGCATCAAAGCAAACCCTCGGATTCACACCTTGGTATGAGGTTAGCCCAGACGCTCTGCAGGAATTGGGGTCCAGCTGACACTGCAATGTACTACTATTTATATTCAGGAAAAAGCCTAGCAGGAGAGTGCGACCAAATTTTCTAATAATTAGCATGCTCTTACTTAGATTCCTTCCTGCCAGATTTTGCTTAGATCAAATTTTTAATTGGTGTTTGAAAACTCTAGACAGTGGGGGAGTGTGCAGGGAGGCTGGCAAAGAAGTTTTTTTATAGTAGGAACTCTAGCTCGTATTTTACCAAATCACCTCATATGTTGGTATCCTAAAGATATCTGCGAAACCCAGATATTTTTAAAAGAGGAAACTAGATCCAAATTTATCAACAGGCTTTTAATATTAGAAAAAGCAAGAGCCAGACTCTTTAAATGTCATATTAAATGCAAACTTATCAGTATTTACCAGCTTCACACTACCCCTGGTATCATCAGGTAGCTCAGGGACTTGATTACAGTCATCATGACAATGCTGTAATAAAAGGTTATGAATAGCTTGTTGCTGACTTGGGAGCAATCTGGAAATCTCATGTCATAAAACCAGCATTCAGTCTCTTTAACTTTATTATATTAAAAAAGTTACAAAAACTCACTGTGTAATTTTTACTGTGCTCCGTACACAAGAGAGCCATTATTTAACTCTTCATTTAATTTCCAGATGCTGTATATGCACCATATAAAAGGTATCCAGAGAACTCAGGCAGGAAACAGGCTTATGGTAGGCAGCTCAGAGGTATGCATGTGTGGAAAATGCCATTAAAATTGTAGCTTATCTAGTGTGTTTTGCTTCCCTAAACTAGAAGCCTTTCAACTATTTCCACAGGTTAAACTTCAGGCTGCAAGGTTGATGTCCCTTCATGCTGGCTGGGGGTCCCGGTGGGCACTGCCTGGGGATCACATATGTGCTGTACCTCTGAGATGCCAGATCCAGGATCCCACTGTGTTGTCGGCCTTGAAACACAGCCAGTGTGACCCATTTGGAACCCTTACATGGGTACATTGCTGCGTGCCATAACACAGTGCAAGAGCGGCAGTGTCTGAAGTCCCAGCCCTGGACTTACACTGCACTTTCCACTTTTTCTTTAGCAGAAAAGAGAGAAAAAATATGTGGCTGCAGAGAAAATCTTGCCAGATAACAATCTGCAGGAGACAAGAGCAATGTGGGCTGCATTTCACCAAGAAGTTTTAGGCATGCTGTCCCAGTGCAATGACACTGGTGTGCTCGTGTGCCTGGGAGCCCCTGCACTGCAGCTGCGGTGCACCAAGCTCTGGTGTGCCTGAGCACATTGTACATTCTCAGAAACTGGAAAGGGAGTAAACAAAAAGAGCTCACTTTTTCAAAGTCTCATGGTTCTTGAACATTTGAATTGTGAGCCCTGGTTTCCTACCTCCCAGTACTATTACACATTGTGGCACAGTAAAGTTTAGAAGTCCTGCAGGAAAGAAAAAGCGCTTGAGCAATGGCCAGTGGCTGCACGGCACAGGCAAGAAGGATGCGAGCACTGTTTAAACACCAACTGCAATTCGACAGGCTTGAGAAATCCTGGTTGCTGGGAAGCCGTTACGCAGAATGTCCCTGCAAATGCTTTTACCAGGTTGCTCTGTCCTTTTTCTAATTCAAACTGCAATTATAGGGATGATAAAATGGAAAATAAATATATATGCAGTAGCTGAGAAAAAACAATTAGTTTTGCACCGGTGAGAAATAATGGAGAACTCCTTGTGTCTTTAACAAACTGGCTCTCAATATATATTGTAATGTATCTTCATGACCCAAATATACTTAGGAAGAGCATGACAATGAAATGTATGTTGGAAGTGTAATAAAGGAAATAATGCAGTAAAGTTACTATATTTTATTAGTAGAAGAAAACAATTAAAATGATATCCAGGTAGTAACTTAGGAACCAAATTCCATCGCTGTCTCTTTTGCTGCCAAAATATGTGTACTCTCTTCCTAACAGTCTCTTTCCCCAAGGAAAAATAAATGTATCTAAGAAATACTTGTTAGCAATGCAATTACAGGCTTAATTCCCCAACCAACTTCAGACATCATAAAAACAAAAACAAGCAAAAGCCCTTTGCAATAGGAATGGAAAAGAGACAGAAAAACACTAAGCGTTCAGAGGAAGATAATAATATATTTTGTAACAAAAGCTGACACACTCTTTGACAATAACATTTGAGAAGTCATTAGCATTTGGTTTTCAACTGTACTGTCTTTTTCTTTTAAGCTACAGCCTAGAATGAAAAACTTCTTCTAAGAGTAGACTCTGTGCTACTCCTGAACAGGACTTTTGGGACACTCAGACACCAAAGTAGTTTGCCAGACTCTCAGAAAAGAAAAGCAGCTGTATCAAAATAACGTTTCTTGGCATTACTTACTTCTGAAGGTCTGGTCCCTCCAAGGAACTTTATGAGACCTGGGCTAGTTGGACAATGTGGATTCAACCATAAGAGCTGAGATGCTGGGAAGCTGATTCCCAGCATTTCTGAAATGTTGGCCCTAAGAACATAAGATAAAATAAAAAGTTTGAATAAATAAGATTAAAAAGGACAAAAAGTGCTAAACCTTACTTTTTCCGTGACCGTGCAGATTAGATCATATTCATATCACACCTTGGAGAAGGAAGACCTTCAAGAGACCTGGCACGGGCCATGTGAAGTTTGTAGCTGTGTAAGGCTCATGTCTGTGGTGTCCTTCAGGACTTCCACGCTGTGGTCTAGATTCATCCCACATTTCCTCACATACTTACCAGTGTGCTTCCTGCCCAGCCTGGGTACCTCTGGCTCTGTCGCTGTACATAGCAAGGTCTTGAGCTCCTGCAGAGACACCTGTCTTGGGAGGGGATGTCTCACACCATTGGCTTCACCACGAGCCTAAAAGAAACACTGAGCTTGGACGCTTCCCTGTGTGGGGAGTAGATGTCTGATACTCCTGACCTGAGGCTCCAGCCTCCATAGAAGAATTCCCACTTGATTTGGTAGCAGCATAGACTTTTACTGTTGGAGGTAATGGTGTACAACACAAAATGGTACTGTGCTGTGTTCCTGCTAGATCCCCTCTCGCAATGCAAACTCAAATTTCTTTGACAAGGGCCCGAAAAGTAAAAAGTCTTTTTCTCCTCAATTACTTTGTGTAATTTGAAATATCCATCTGAGACATTGCAGAGTAATTCTACCCCTCAGCAGAGACATAGTCAGTGGCTATTGAAAGTCTCCATTCTTTTAAAACATCGGTGTCAAACCCAAGATAAAAATATTGAAGTTTAAAAATTCAGTATTTTAAAATATTGAACATTAACATCCTTTTAATGATTTTTAAATTGGCTCTAAATCAGGGTAGATGTTTCCCTTTTGACAGCCACTTACAAAAGGTTACTGCATTACTAGTTTCACAAGAAGAGGGAAGTGCTTTTTCTCTCAATTTGTCTTGCCTCCAGCCTTGGATCCCAAACTGACAGATGGCTGGAGAGGTTCCAGTCGAAGGCACTGGAGCTCCATTGGGTGAAAAAACATGTTCTCGCTATAAATGCAAAAAACTGTAATAATCAAGCCCCAGATATCACAAATGTCTGGATCTCTAGGTTGCAGGCAATGCAGTACAGAGCTACTTGAGCTGATGCCGGAGAAAAGTGGACAAGAACTTTGCAGATGATCTCTAAGATGTCTCATGCCTGGTAAAATTGACTGACTTCACTGACATTTTCAATTAATAGATGCACCGAATTTCCTTCTGTACGTTTAAGCTGTCAGTATCTACTCCCATAATGAGAAGATGAGAGTTTTTGTTTTTTCATTTTTGAAGTGTGGATGATTAAAGTTGAAATGGGATCAAGGATATGCTTTTTTTACTGATGGAGATTTTGGATAATAATGACGAGGGGCTTTCATTTGCAAAAGCCAGTGTAATGCCTCACATGTCTGCATTGGATGCAAATGTTGAGAACTGTCCTTGACGAGGGTCATTAGAACTGGTATGATTGGATATGTGACATTTTTAATGTACCCTCAGAAATAAACTGCATTATTACTGAAAGCTGAAGATGAATTTATTGAGATGGTCTGAATAATTTCTCTGAAGCAGAAATTCCACAGACAGCTGCTGTCTCTCTCTTAATGAGTTTCAGAGTCTGTATAAAGAGGAAACCCAAGTCTTTGTGGAAAGCTCTGAAGAGATTTCTTTCTATCCTTCCTCACAGCCTGTCTCCTGAGAAGCACAACCATCAGCACTGACAACAATAAACACAAAACAAAGGTCTAGATTAAATGCTGGGAATGATCTATGGGTTTATTTTGCTGGTATGCACCCGAGGCTCAAAACCCTTTTGCAAAATGATGGAAACTCATCTATCTCACTAACAAAAGTTACATGCTTCAAGTGATTTGAAAGAGAAACAGGCTTTATCTGTAATCTTCTGAGGTGGATTTTCCTTAAATTGAGAGTGCTTAAACCTGATACTTTGGCTTAGCACCTTGGAAAGACTGAGATCCATTGTAAATCAGGTCCCAGGCCAGGTTTATTTTTCAGGCATCCCCGGTCTGTGACAGGATGTTGGTGTTTGGTAATTTCTAAAGGAAAGATGAATTGAGATGCATACAGGGACACTGCAATAAAGGTGGTATTTATGAATCATAGAATCATAGAATCGTTTAGGTTAGAAAAGACCTTTAAGATCATCAAGTCCAACCGTTAACCTAGCAATGCCAACTCCACCACTAAACTGTGTCCCTAAGCACCACATCTACCTGTCTTTTAAATACCTCCAGGGATGGTGACTCCACCACTTCCCTGGGCAGCCTGTTCCAATGCTTGACAACCCTTTCGGTGAAGAATTTTTTCCTAGTATCCAATCTAAACCTCCCCTGGCACAACTTGAGGCCATTTCCTCTCGTCCTATCGCTTGTTACTTGGGAGAAGAGACTGACACCCACCTGGCTACAACCTTCTTTCAGGTAGTTGTAGAGGGCCATAAGGTCTCCCCTCAGCCTCCTCTTCTCNTCCATGGAGCTTTCCAGCCACTCTGCCCCAGGCCTGTAGCATTGCATGGGGTTGTTGCGACCCAAGTGCAGGCCCCAGCACTTACCCTTGTTGAACCTCATACAATTGGCCTTGGCCCCTCGATCCAGCCTACCCAGATCCTTCTGTAGAGCCTTCCTACCCTCAAGCAGATCAACACTCCTGCCCAACTTGGTGTCATCTGCAAACTTGCTGAGGGTGCACTCAATCCCCTCGTCCAGATCATTGATGAAGATATTAAACAGATCTGGCCCCAATACTGAGCCCTGGGGAACGCCACTGGATTTAACTCCGTTCACCACCACTCTTTGGGCCCGGCCATGCAGCCAGTTTTTACCCAGCGAAGATTATGCCCATCCAAGCCATGAGCAGCCAGTTTCTCCAGGAGAATGCTGTGGGAAACAGTGTCAAAGGCTTTACTAAAGTCCAGGTAGACAACATCCACAGCCTTTCCCTCATCCACTAAGCGGGTCACCTTCTCATAGAAGGAGATCAGGTTAGTCAAGCAGGACCTGCCTTTCATAAACCCATGCTGACTCGGTTTAGGGAATGGGGAGCCAGCAGAAGCCCTTGTTAGGTATGAATTATAAGCCTGTGTCAGGTTCCAGGGTGCACAGCTGGAAAGGTTACCTCCCTTGTCCGTCCTTCCTTCCTCCCTCCTGGCAGCAGAATAAAATTGCTACTTAATGGCATTTCTGGGGTTGTAAGTAAAGTGGTAGTTGTTTTTTAAGATTTCTGCAAATGCCCTGGGTCCATACTATTCATCCTTGGACCTGAGTCTCTTCTCAAACCAGCCTTGCCAGTGATCCACATTAAGTGTCAGGTCCAGTAAGTGGCTGCAACTTTAAAAAACATTAAAGAGGAACTTTTTAATGTCCAGAAGAAGGTAGGAAGTCCCAGGAATGAGTCAGAAAATCGATCTCTTCCACCAAAGGTGCATAGGTGGGTATAAGCACCTTGGAAAAGGCCCTTGAGAAGAGGACATTAGAGAGGCAGAGGTGACAGCACATTGTGGAAAAAATGTGTATTTCTGCTGCTTGCCGGTGGCTGTTCAGAAAGGTGTTTGAGATACCATCAGCTCCTCGGCTTACAGGTTCCAGGGAAGTGTTTGCACAGCTGACATGTGAGAGGCAACATGTGGATCTCTGATGGCACAAAACCAATTTTTTGCATTTATATGATGTACAGATGTGCCGCCCTGCTCCCATGAATCTCAGACAGAGTACATGTTCTGCAAGCTGGGGGAAGGGAGGGGAGATCCCAGCTCACCATATACATATTCGGCTACCCGTGGTAAAAAAAGGCCGCAGAATTTAAATGCAGCACCCAGCATTTGCTCACTGCCTATTTCTAATCTCTCCTGCAAAGGCAGTGCATGGGTAGGGATCTCAATCACAGTCTGCTTCTGCCAAGAATATGGTAAAACACAGACAACGCCGGTGCAAAATTTCCCATTAGCGCCGAAGAGCGCGTCTGAGGCCAGGCTGTGAGAGAGGTGAGGCTGGAGGTCTCCTCCCCTCCAGGGAATGCGGCTGTCGACAGAACTAACAAACTGGATAAAGCAGAAATAACAACCTGCAGTCCTTCCTGGTGAAATGAAGATTTCAATAACCTGTGTCGCAAACAACAATAATAAGCAGTCTCTTCTGTTTTGAACGTTAGGAGCAAACGTGCCAAGGGTAGAAATAAGTCTTTAGAGCGATTGCTTAGATTAAAGAGGCTTGCGCCGAGCCGGGGTGAGGGAGGTGTACTTTCCTCCCAAGCCAAGGAAGCAGAAAGGCAAACAGTGGTTTGACTGTTTCCAGGCAAATCGGGCTGTTTTAATCACCTTCCTTCTCCCTTTCAGTGTGCCTGGGTGAGCACCTGCGTGCACGTCGGTGTGTGCACCGCTGTGCTTGACCCCGAGCCAGCGAGTGGGAGAGCACGTACCCGCCGTGTGACCAAAGAGCGTATCACAGCATCAAACATGGAGGGGAAAAAAGAAAAAAAAATAGAGGGAGGCCCCAAACCCCCAGCCTGACATGCTCAGCAAGTTGCTGTTTGGCATGTTAGTGACGCCACCAGCACTAGGAAAGCAGCTTTCTCTTGCAGTGGGTTTATTGAGAAGATTATCAAAACCTTTTCATTTAAAAACATTTGGCAGAGACTGCTGCATAAGTTCGGAGGACATTTTTGCCCAAATCCACTTCCAACAGAGAAAGGAGAGTTTAAGGGGGAAAAAAGCAAAACCCCACCAACTTTCCTGATGGCTGCCAAAAAGGGTCCTGAAAGAGCTTGCCTTGTGAGCGAGAGGGACACCAAGAAGTACTCCTTGGCCCTAGACAGGTAACACAGCTCTGTTTCCTTCGCTGCCATTGCTTTGTCTTTGAGAGCAATACGAGATCACCGATCTGCCGACAGGCTGCTGGAGTCAAAGTACGAGGAGTTTCACTGTGCGTACAGGGAACATCTTTCACTATTTTCATGTTTTGTTTGAGTTTTTCCTTTCCAAACTTTCTTATTAAATGTTTGATGCATTTACTAGACAGCAGCCTGATGTGTCTGCATCTGCATCTGTGATGGATTGAACCAATCTACTGTTGAAGCAAGTGTCTCCTGCTATGTATTTTACGAGCTTAGTAGATTTATTGTAGGATGCAAAACCTCATGGATTATGCCACAATTTTAGGCTGAATTATAATAGCACTGTTGACACAATGTTTGATTCAAGGCTCCTTCATGCTTGAATGTCTCAATAATCTATTTGGTGTGAAAGAAATGAGATGTTGTAAGGACTTGATCCTGCAAAACTTTATTCATTTGGATAGCCTATCAGACTTGAAGCGGATGTGCCTCTCCTGTGCCAAAGGTCCTGTGAGTAAATGCTTGCTTGAGTGAGGAAAGACCCTCTGAAAACATATGCTGTAGCTTCGGTTAAAAAAATGAGTATACATGTCTGTCACAAAATAGTTTTGCGGCTGAACTTATTTTCATTCTTTCTCTTGACTCAGACCAGCAAGTATTTTTAAAAGAAAATAGCTGCTCCATTACAGCTTAGCACCTCTTGACATTTCCATTATCTCATTGGTTTTCAGGTTATTTATTGCTTGGCTCTCTTAAAACGCGTAGGACAGAAACTTGGCGTAAACACTGTCAGTTCAAATGGAAATCTGTCTCTCCATGCTCTTATACTGGGGTCACTGCCATCATATTTTAGTCATTTGAGTGTCTGGGTTATTATTTAAATATTATTACATGGCTCCATAAATATACATGGCACTGTCCAAAATGACTTTTGTGGTAATATTTATATTTTAAAAAGATCCCATATGATTCTGCAATTCATTTTAGTTACTGAGGAATCTCAGAGCTTTTTTGATAGCTTGCAGTTTTGTGGGCATAGCCTCAGTGGTTGAGGTCCTCTGGCCCCTTGCCACCTCTGGACACAAGGACATCTCTGGATGAAGCTTTACATGGTGCGGGATGGGGGTGCCCTGAGACAGGGATAGTTGTTAGGCTGCCTCTTGAGGAAGCCCTCAGTTTCCCTGGATTAACAGGAACAGGGAATATTGCTGGTGAGAAGAGGGGCAGGATCCACATCAGTGGCAGTAACCCCCAGCCGCTGATCCTCCCGTCTAACAGCTGACGCACCTTCTGGAGGAGTCGATTTCTTTCTGATAATTATTTCTTAGTTTAGGATTGAAGTCAGTTGGGCCAAATCGCTGCAAAAATTGCAACTGTTAGGCTGATGGCTGCAGATAATCCCAACAGCCCCAGAGCTTGAGGGCCAGTCCCAGGAGGGCTCCATAGCAGAGGTCTTGAGATGGCTGAGTTATGGCAGTGGTAACACAGCTCCCCAGGAGGAGGACGACTTGTTGTCCAGGCATGTGGCTTTTGCGCTGCACCTCCTCTCGGCTTTTCTTGCCAGGTGAAGTTTGATTAACTGCACGACCTAATTACTCTGTTCCAGCAATAACCAGGAACGAGGGCTGAGGGCTTAGGTGTCCCTCCCCTTCAGAAGAGCTGGCAGCTCAGAGAAAGCCCTTGCCCTGCTTCCCCTCTCAGCCCAGTGACCCAGGGTGCCAGCCCGGGGGCCGGAGGCAGCATGGCAGTGGGGATGCAGCCCGCTGGGCTCGGGCTTGCACAGACCGGCTGCGTGCACAGCTTCAGGTGTCTTAAGCGGATCAGTAGCAATAAGCTCATCTTAGCCTTTGGTATAAATTACCACATTTTTCCATTCCCTGTGTGTAGGCTTAATGAACAGCTCTAATGCTTTCAACAGAATTCATTATGCACACACGTTGCCTATTTCTTTGCCATCCCCCAGCCTCTTTCTTTTTAATAAATACCATTATTACAACACACAGGCAACGAAACTGTTTTTATCTTAACCATGTGAGTAGGAAGTCTGAATACAGGCCCTGTTCCCTGCACACAAGGCTGTGGGGGAGAGTGTTTTGTACATGCCCAGCCGATCCATAGTCACTAGCGGGTTTGGATGCATTGAGGCCTCCCATGCCAAACTTGAAATGCTTACAAGGGGGTGGGCTTTAACTGGGCTCTCTGAAAATCAGGTTAGCTGTAGGCTTGCAGGATAATTCAGGTTGGAAGGGACCTCAGGAGGTCTCTGGTCCAACCTCCTTCTCAAATCAGGGTCAGCCGAGAGATCAAACAAGGTTGCTCAGGGCTTTATCTGGTCTAGTCTTGAAAAAAACCTCTCAGGATGGAGACTGCATGACCTGTCTAGGCAATCTGCTCCAATACTGAATTAGTAATTTTTTTTTCCCTTATATTCAGTCTGAACCTCTCTTGTTTCTATTATGATCATTGTCCTCATCCTTCCTCCATCCACAGCAATAAAGCTCCATCTTCTCAATAATCTCTTCAAAAATATTGTCAGGTTGCTGTTAGGTGCCCCTGAAGCCACCTCTTCTCTAGGCTGGACACGTGCAGTTCCCTCAGGGCAAGTGCTCCAGCCCTCAACCATCCTGGTGCCCCTCTGCTGAACCTGTGCCAGTTTATTGATCTTTCCTGTGCTGGAGACTCCAAAACTGGACGTAATATTCTACATGTGGTCTCAGAATCCTTGCTGAATTTCATAAGGCTCCTGTTGGCCCCTGGCAGTCTTGCCCTCCAATGTATCAGCTGCACCCTCGCCTTGGCATCATCTGCCAACTTGATCAGGGTGCACTCCACCTCCTTCAGGTAATGGACAAAGATATTACACAGGACTTGACCCAGGATAGGATACCACTTCTCACCAGCCTCCAGGAAGGGTACGGACCATAATCGTAACAGAGTTTGAAGCTGAGCACTCAGAACTTCCTGCCTTTCACAAAAATGTTGTCTGTAAGGCATATCAAGTGAGATTCATATCATCTCTCTTTAACTTACGTCTAAATTAGGTGTCTAAGATATTTTTCTATGGTCTTTTTACAGTGAATGGTGGTGGCGGGAGAGGATAAATTCTTCAGATGATTAATCATTTGTGATGTTATTTTTTATTTCTTATCACCTATCTAGTGATCTAGATAATCATTTATCAAAGACTAGGGAATGTCTTGACCAAATTCCTGAAGTTTCCATGAATGAAGACAGGCCAGATGATTTTATTTCTTGCTGACAATAGATAAGTGTAATAGTGACCAGAAATATTCAATATCTCACTTCATAAATCAGATTTGCATCAGATTGTACCAACTACGCTGTGAACTAGATTTTGACTTGATCCAGCATGGATTTCTGGATTTCTGATCACGTTCTTTGTATGTCATTATAGTGGGATTTTGAATACTGTCACACAAGTGAAACTCAAGGCTTCTAGTCTCAAGGTTTTTGTTTCTATTTTGTCTCTGAGACAAAAGACAGGGGAAAAAAAGGGGGCAATGCTGAAAGCAGGAAAGATGTGTAAAAACCTTAGGGCTTGTCTTCATGTAAAAGTTTTTAACACAGGGTATTAATGTGACCTGTAGTTATTCCTATCTATCAGTGAAGCCTTAGGCTTGTAATTGATTCCTGCCTTCCAGGTTCATGCCAGTAGGCAAAAAGTTTGAAGTGAGCCTTGGGAGGTGATTTCTTCAGCTGGAGACTGATTTTCTATAACAAGCATATAGGGAATATTTTCTTCTTTTTCTGCCTTCCTGCAGGTGATATGAAAAGTCTTATGGGATCAAAGAGTCCTCATCAAATAAAAGCTTTTCACCACTCCTTGTGCTTTGCAGAAGTCAATGCTCAGGAAAACCTTAGGTGTTTCTTGTGACTTCTGAAGGGTTTTAGCTGGGCCCTGTCTCCTTTGTACTGGCTTGCCAGCTGGCCCCAGGAGCATGCAGTAACTTAGGGGACTGAGCAAAACCCATCCCATTGCTTTTGCTCTCATGTTAGGCGACATGAGGACCCTGTAGAAAGAACTGCGTCTGCCCAGTACTGGCCGTACACCATCTCCATTATGCCCACTTCAGTTATGCCCACTTCAATTTAGAAAGAAAATTAGAACCGGGATAGTAAGAGGTATGAAAGAGAAATTAAATAACTAGGACACAAGCTCAGGAAATTGATGGTTCCGGGATATAACAATGACACATAAAATCATGAATGATGTGATGAAGGTAAATGGGGAATGGTCATTCATTATTTCTAACAGTACAAGAACTAATTAAAATATCAAGCAGACAGCTTAAGAGTAACAAAGGATGCATTATTTTTACACAAATCATAATTAAACTGTGGAACTCAACACTTTCAACTCAGCCAGGTTTGTGGAAGAAAGATCTGCAAAGGGCTACTAAACACAAACTCTGGTTCAGCCACCTCCCAGCTCCAGATTTGTGCAACCGGGGAGCAGTACTGCTCTGGACATGTTCCTTTCTGGTACTTTGTCCTTACATATTCCCTCGTGCTCATGACAGAGTTTAGATACTTGACTACGTGCACCTTTGGTCTAACTCCATGCAGCTATTGTTATACTGTTATGCAGAAGGAAATTTATTGACAATACATTTATGCATACATGGCCAGGCCCTCAAAATGAGACTAAATAAAATAACCATAGGACAAATTCCCATCTACTAGACATCTAAATGTATGCAAATATATAAATATTTGTCTTTGTTTTGTGCCCACAATAAGGAAAAGGAGAATCTGGACAGCCAGGCTATAAACAGGGTCTTAAATGACTTGGAAATATTCAAGATTGGTACATCAGTTGAAATCGGAGTGGTGCCAGCATAAGGGAGGTGACTATGGCTTTGATAAATTTTTCTCTGAAGGCAGTTTCATTATCCTTTCAGGCACCAAAAATTTACTATTTTCCCTTGTGAAGGAGATGATCTCCTGTGGGAAGTGCAATGATTCCACATTTTGCTCTTTTGACTGGGGATCTCATAATGGTCTAGGAGGACGGCAATTATTCCCATCAGCCTGCAGATCAAGGCACCCAACAGATCAAGTGAAAACAAACAAAAGGAAGTTGTAATCAAAAGCTCTTGCTAATGGTTTGTGTGGAATCTGCAATATGTATTAATATTTTCTTCTTCCCCCCTTCTGGGCATGACTCAGTATGAGCCTTTCTGTGACATTCCCTCGACTATATTTTTTACAAAGGAAAGAGAATTTGAAATGGAGAAAAGATTATTTTTTAATCTGGGACTCTGCTTGCAGTGTGGTGGTGCAGAGATCTGATGCTCAAAGGCTACATCTTGCTCTAACACACTCAGAAGGGGTTTATGGTTTGACAGAGCTGATCTCTGCACCTTAAGCTTTTGATTCACACATTTATAAAACTGTCTCTTAGACTCTTTTAATTAGTGGCAGGCTGCTCTTGGAAGAAAAAAAAAATGGTTACGCACAGGAGCTGGCAGGAGCCTTCCTAACTCACGGGGCCAGATGCTGCTCTGCGAGTTCAAAGGGAGCAGCGAACGCTCGCCACCTCTGACAACTGGGCCGCTTTTATTTAGGTACCCTTTAGACAGAAAAATGTGACAATTGCGAGTTTACGCTGTCTATTTGCTTTTGCATCTGTTCAACGAGATCTGCGCACAGTGCCTTCCTACCCCTCAGTGGTGCTCTGAGATTTTGTTAGCTGATGGAGGGACCTGAAGATTAAAAAAGGGAGAGGGATCACAAAGCGACCTATTTTGTTAACAGCAAGGAAAGGATTTGGTGGCTCAGAAATCTGCAGGGGTAATTTTGGCATCCCTGCCCTGACAGGCTGTTGAGCTGATCATGACTCATGTCGTTAAGATGATTTTAATGTTCAATGCCAGCTGATGAAAATTGAGTTAAAGGGAAATTAATTTTACATGCAAACTATAGAAAAGCATTGGAAGTTAACTCCAGAGAGGGATCACGAGAAAGAAAAACTTGCATGCCCTGATCTCCAGGGAACAGCGAGAGAACTACAGTATTTTATTCAGCCATCTGGAAGGAATCAATTTGTGGTACCTTCTGAGTCTAATTCATCAGGAAAATATTGTACATAAGTGACACAGTGCGCATAAGGAGACTGATGAAAGTAAAACTAAAGGACTGGAGGACTGGCTAGCGGGTACCCTGGCTGCCAGATGGGCAGCCCGTTCCCCAGACGGTCCAGCTCCCATTTATTTGTTGTTGTGAGGAAAATAAAGGAAAACACTGGCAAAAGGACTAAGAAAACTCACTGTCTCCAGGCATTGGGCATTAAATCTGACCAGTTGCTGTTTCACGCAAGCTCCTCACGTACAGGGGGAACCGGTGAGCAAACAGAGACCACATGCTAGCCTGGCTGGGAAACAAGCTGACTCGGGGGAACAGGTTGCATCCTTGGAACATCTCAATAATATTTACAAAACCAAATCCACGCTGATTATCTACAGTTGCAGGGCTTGACTGCCAAGATGGGTCAGCTCTTCTCTTTTCGCCAGTATCTCCACAGTGCTGATGAACACAATGAAGGGCCGAGGCATCCGCAGCTCTGCGGCTGCCTTTGCTTCTTGCCCACTGGTGGGGTGCGGGCTGCGGGGCTCCTGGCAGGACTTCGGACCCGCTGAGCAGCTGCAGCCCCCTCAGGCTGCCCAAAAAGGCAGCTGGAAAAGGCTTGTGACTTCAGTGCAATTTTTTTCTTGACTCCAACTGCTGCAGATTGGCAGCCACCGGCATGATTTCTTTCCAGCGAGATTTTAGGCATCCTGACACTTCCGTAAACAGTGCGGAAATGCTGCAGAAAGTCGCCAAGGTCCATGTACCTTCCAGAGCACAGGTCTCCTTCATGCAACTGAAGAAACAACTCTTCCTGGTCCCAGAGGAAAGTCCTTAGTCAGAATGAGGAAAAGAGGCTGTTGTTACCAGGGGCAGCTAATCCCACATCATGACCCCAGGCTAATTTCAGACTCGAAACAGCAGTGGAGTTTGCTGCATTCCCAGACAGGTTTGTGGTCTACGGCCCTGCACATACAGACCTCAGATAGCTGTAACGTGGTTATATGGATGTTACGTACGTGCATCTGGGCAGAATTCGCCTTTTGATGCCACAGTGTGCTCCCAAAACTCTCAGTCCACAGCAGGGGACGTTTTACCAATGGGGGTATTGCATTAGGAGCAGCTGTGGCAACAAATGTTGTCTCTGGAGAGATATAATGGTTTTCAGTTGAGCCTCCTGGGACAGGGTTTAGGGATTTTTTTTGCCATTTGGGCTCTTCTCAGTTGAGAGATAAGGTCCTTGCTTACCAAACCACCTTGGGGCCTCCCCTGGGGGAGTCTCTGGGCTGCTCTAGTGAAAGCACCAGATGTCATGGTCATCCAGGAGCTCCGCAGTTGCAGTGCAATGTGCTCGTCCCCAGACCTCTCTGCTCCCATCCCATGTTTCCTATGCAGGAGCCCTGAGAAGGGCAGCACTGAGGTTTTGGGGCAAAGCAGATTTAGCATCATCCCTTGTGATGGAGCAATTCTCAAAGGGCCACTTCTGCTGAACTTCTCGCCTTCCTATGAAATCTGTGGCACAAAGCGATCAGCATACTATGGAGAACTGATTTCTTTGATTTTTTAAGTGCCTTTGAAACTTTTGGGATAATACTTTCTATGCTCAGGCTCTGCTGGAAGATTGATAGTTTTTGTACATACGTGGACATTTGAGATAAAATAGTTCTGCTTGCAAAGAGAGGAGAGAAATATCTTTAGTCAATTATACTTGAGAAAAAGAAGATATATGTATTTTTAATAGTCTTCCTGACAAAGCATTTGGGAATAAAAAACTGAAATTTTCTATAGAATTGTCTCCATGCTATTCTGAATTTTGTTACTATTTGCATGAGGTATGACTTTCTGAAAATCATACGGTGTGCATAAAACACACAGCCTAAGAAAGTCACCCTGTGTTTCATAAACTGCTAAATGATGCGGAAGAGCCCAAAGAGCTGGGAAACACAGCCAGAGTCGTCATTTCATGTGCAGCTCCCTCCCACAGAGCCCTGCTTGTTGCAAGCAAGCTTCTTCTATGACCTGCTTCCCTGTTCCCAACCCTGCTTTTATTCTTCGAAAGCATTAATTACATAGTTTCTGGGGCTGCAGGGATAGACGCCCAAATAACCAGGGTTTTTCTTTTTTAACCTTCTGTTTCTTTCAATCCCGAAGGATGAGCTGGCATCAGAAGAATTTAAATGAAGAGAGGCAGCAGCAGGAAGCAGAAGCTACTGAAGCTAATCCAGCATATCACTGTCATGGCTACTCACAGGCCTATGAGAACAGAAAAAGGGAGCAGCGTCAAGCCAGGAGGAAGCTCTGTGTAGCATCAGTAATTTGCATCTTCTTCATGATTGCTGAGATTACAGGGGAGTATGTTTGCTCAAAGAGAGCTCAGTTTGGTGCCCAGCACAGCCGTATTCATGCCCTTTTGCACCTACTCTGAGTGCGGTGACCCATGATGCACAGAGGTGAACTCACCTGTGATAAAATAACTCTCCTTTCTCCTCAGTCTTTAAAAGAATTGGGGGGGGTGTTTAAGTAAAATTGTCAAAATATTTTTATATATTCATTTGAGGATTGCCTCTGGGTAGGAATACAACGATCAGTTAACGGTCTAAACTGTTCTCCCAGGTCTTCTTTAAGCTCGGCTAACAGTGGCTAGTGTGTCTTAGCATCACGTCACAAAAGGTTTCTAATAAATTGGGTTACACTCTTTGGAAAAGATTAAAAGATTTTACATGTTTATCCAGGCCAATCGGACCTCAGCACTGATGAAGGCTGCTAGCAGCAGGATCTAATATTAAATGCAAGTCTTTACAAAACGCAGGGAAATCCAGGGCCAGATTCACCATCTACTTTTCTTCAGTTAAGTCAATGTATTTATACGAGGGCACGTTTATCTTTTAAATTGGCCTGTTGGTGTGTCTCTGGATCAATGGAAGATTATTCCCCTGTCTAATTAGCCTTCACTTCTGGACCCATCCTATGATACCCAATATAAGTTTTTGGCTCGCTCATAGAGCATTAGCTTTCCTTTTGTCCCACCGATCTGCTCTTTGCATGGCTTCTATGATATTTATACTCACCTGAGAGTTCCTGTCTTTTTAATTTCCCCTTCTCTGTGGTGAGGTGAGGTAAGGTAAGGCATGAGGAACCCCACAGGCTTTTGCCACAGGGGTTGTAACAAAAATCAGCCAGGAAGGCCTCCGAAACTCATGTTTTCCCTGCTTCAGCATCTCTGGAGCCCCATGAAAATGAAATAGAAAGGCTTTGTCTTCCCCACAGGTGAAAAGTGGAGGCAATGAAAGAGCCGCTGCATTTCTGCCTTCTCCCCTGGCTGCTAAACCCAGCAGGGACTTCTCCAACTCTTCCCTCCCATGCGCTTCATCTGCGTTGTTTGTAGGTCACGCGCATTTCCCCATGAAAACCGGTGCATACCACTAATCTCCATGCAGTAATTTCCAGTGCCAGAAGTAATGCATTATTAACAAAACCGTATAATCAGTAGGCTTAAGTCTGGTGAATGCGGCAATGCTAGAGGATAATTGGAAGGACAGATGATATGTTAACTAAATGTTTCATTTTGCTTAATGAATCATACAGCTTTTTTGCAGTGACAGCTTAAGTAACAGGCTTGAAGACCATTTTGCTTCAGACCATTAAACTTTGACAAACCAGTTATTAACCGCAGTTACAGACAGCAGTCTATGGAGATTTTTGTAATTATGAACGATACATTTAATTTTTTTAATCGTTAGGCTAGACAGCCTGTGCCTGATGATTGACCATTGAGTGACTGACAGTTTCTACTGCTTCGTGGTATATGAAGCTATAAACATCCATTGTGGGTTAGAGTAAGTCGTAAAGGCCACTTGTTGGGAGTATTGATACAAAGCAATAAAAGCCTATAACTATTACACAGGCTTTGCTCTTGAAAATAAATAACATGTTCTCCTTCCTTCTCCTCTTAAGGTCAAACAGCTTCTGTGGGCATTATTATGCTAAACAGAAGAAACAAAGCTGCATCACTCTCAAAGAGGTTGAAAAGTTGTGCTTCTTTGAATCCCTAGTTCTTTCCCCTGATATTTTTGCTCAAAGCATCTGTTCTGGCCCTTACTGCCCTCCCAAAAGGGGCACTGTTGGCTGAGCCTGATACACCAACTGTCTCTGAAAGACAATTATCTTCTGTTCTTCTAATGCAGATCCATCACAATCTCCACAGATTTGGAGATATCAGTCAAACCGATGACACCCTGTGTACATCCCTGATATAAAAGTCCATTCCAAGGATTTTTAGTGGCTAAGGACCAAACGTGGATTTCAAAGTACTTTATTTCCATTTGGGCACTGGAAAGAGAGACAAACCCAGCATGTGTCATCATGTCAAAAAGGAATATAAAGACTTGACCAGGTTGCTAAGATAAGCAGACTGAGATCTCAGAAACTCACCCAAGCCATGAGTTATGCCAGCAATACATAAAATAATAATTTGCCAACATTTTTCAAAGACAGCAGGCTAGAAGCAAGCTTTTGTAGTGCTGTCCCACAGAACATGGAAATACAGTATCTAAAATGCAATAGGGTTTTGCAGGCAGCTTGTGCTCTACATATTTATTTGCTGAAAGATAGCTGATGCCTTGGTTGTTAACATCTGTGCACTGCCAGACAAGCCTGCTTCCCCCTGCTATGCAAAATTGCTTCCCACTTGGGAAACAGCTACCCTGCAAACAGCAAAAGTCTAGGAGCTGTGTCATGGCCAAAAAGTATATGTACATTTACACATGCTCATGTTCTGGGAAATTCCCATTCTGTTGAATTTTTCATTTTACTGCAAGGAACGAGATGCCCCCAAATTCTGCAGTTATGCCTGCTCCCTTTTGGGAAGTAACTTGCGGGCAGCTGTAAATGGGATGTATAGGGAGGCAACAGAAAAAAAATAATATATGCCCTATATGTGCAATATGTATTCTCCTGCAGTGACAAACCATACAGTATTAGGTATTCTAATCTAAAATCTGCATATGGAAGGAAATTAAACAGACAATCCATCCTGTTGGCATGAAGACTTTCTGTCTAAAAGGAAACAAAAGTCGTGTCTACATGTCCCTTTGGCAGTGGTATCTTGCCAAAGGTTTGAAAGAGACATTTTACGATGTTTTTCAGGATTCATTGATTCTCGTATGGGTTGTGGTCAGGAGAAACAGGTGAGCTGAAATTAATTAAATGACTGAAGAAGCATGGAAATATATTGCTGAATGCAGAAACTAGATGATTTGGCTCTATTATTTCACATTTCCATTTTTCTACATTTCCACTCTGATGAAAAGATTCCCCTGCTATAACAAGTTGGCAGGACAGCTTCCTGCCTGTGATCCTTGTCTTCTCCTGCAGCCACCAGCAGCTGGGGTAGTTTAGAGCAATCTTTTAGTTTCTTTGGATTTGCCTTTAGCCCTGAGATGTGGTTAGAAGAATTTGGCAAAATAATGATATTTGGCTTACTGGATAAAAGAAATGTGGTTTCAGATAGCCTAACATAGCTTGGGTTCTTTTTTTCAGAACTCACGTGAAACCAAAATCCCCCAAAGTCAAATGTCATTCAGCCACATTTTTCCAGCTCTAGCAGCAAAATTAAATCATGCATTACAGATGCAAAATGATAGATTAGTCTTGCAAACAGAATATTTTTCTCTATGCCCTCACCAAAGTGGCCGGTTGTTCATCACATCTCTTCTACTGGGACCTTTCCTTTTACTCCTGTTTTAGTGTTGCATGTGACAAATAAAAAGTTGGGCATCCAGCCATCCAAAACTCAGGAAGAACATGCATATTTTCCTATAACAAATAGGAAATTAATCCCATAAGCTAAGAGTCTGAGTATTTGAACATACATAAAAATATTAGCAAACTGTGAAGACATAGTGGGAGGATACTGGAAATGTGATCCCTAATACTGCTTTTCACCAAGAAATCTGATATTAAAATAGTTGCAGTAAAACAGTCCAATAGTAGTATAACCACAGCACTAATGTATCACAACTCTTACTGTGCTTAGGACTCTCTCTGTCTCTCTCGGACAAAGAAATTTAGCTTATTTCTTTCTATTAATTCATACCTTTCACTGCATGAGTGAGGTACAAATGAAACTAACTTCGAAAAGTTTTGAGCCGTGTGTATGATCACGGAGAATTGAATGTTCCCTTTGATTCACAGCAAAGCAGGTCTCGAGTTTGATCTGGTCAACTCAAACTTCTGACCAGAGCCATGATACAGACACGTGTTTCACACAGGTGGGCAGATCGCTGGGAGCCTGGCAGTGATCACCGATGCGGCACACATCCTGGTGGACCTGACAAGCTTCCTGATCAGCCTCTTCTCTCTGTGGCTTGCCTCCAAACCTCCCACCAAGCAGCTAACTTTCGGGTGGCACCGAGCAGGTAGCAAACGTCACAGTATGAACATGTGGAATGGGAAAGGGAAGTCATCATAGCCAGGGACTGGAAAACATGCTGATGTCCAACATAGGTCTGCAGATATTTAAAGACAGTGCACTAATGTTCTTAAAGCTCCCAGGACACATGACAAACAGAGCAAGCCAGTGAGCTTCAAAGTAAAAAGCACAGTCATGTCTTACCTAAAACCATGTCTTTCAGTTCATTATTGAATATAGTTTTGGGCTGGTGCTAGCTTTGGCTGAGATAACAGCAACTTCCCTCAGTGACTTGAGTGTGAGGAGGACTGAGTCCTCAATCTACTATGAAATACAAGTTTCTATAAAAGCAGCAATACCCATAAAAATGAGGGTCTATTCCATTTATAGAACGATAAAGCAAATCATTGAATTATTTTAAAAAGACAACAATGTTATATTTGTAGAAAAGTGAGGTCCTTTAACATTTAACATTTTCTAAATCCTCTCCCTGTGTATCTCTTTGTCACTGCTGGCTTTTATCAGATGGAAGCACTGGTAGGTTTTGAAAGTTCTCTGTCCTCAACCAAAATCAATATATTTACAGATGACACCTAATACCAAAAGCCTTACAATCAAACACAAGTGCTTTTACAAAAGGCAAGACATCAGCAAAATATTAACCATGAGAAAAATTTTCTGGGGGTATGATTCTGTTCAAGATTTAGACACCTAGATATCAATGTCTACACATAAGTGAACACATATAAGCACAGGGTCCAAGTTTCTGACACATTCAACAGAAATCTAGGCTCCGTTCACCTGCCTAAACATAGAGGTCTAGTGCTACACCCCTAGGGTGTCTGAGGCTTATGCATGGGAATGGCAGCTGTGGGACAAGACCCACAAGAGACTGAACAAGATTCCAAGCACTCAATCAGGGCATCTCAAATGCCACCAGACACTAATAGTTAAGAAACTAGGATGTGTTCCCAGTCAGTCAATGGAGCAGGGACCTGTGTCAATCACTAATAATTTGATGTCCATTGTCCACAATGGGAGCTTAGACACCTAGCTCACACCTACATGTAGACACTTTAATTTAGTTGCCTCAGTCTGGAAATGAATCCCATGCTGGGTGTCTTAGGGCTCAATTTGTTTTTGCTTATATGTAAGGGATTGGTGCTATTTGAAATGTCCTGTGTTCCACAAAGTCTCCAACTGCCTCCCTAGAAGGCTATGGGTCGTCTATACACCTTGTGTCAAGTATTACATGGAGGTGTCCGTGTATCTCAAATAGCCCTAGACACCTATGCAGCTGAACTGACGACTCAGGTGATAAATGCTTCAGCGATGTTCAATATGAAGGTCCAGAAACAGCTTCTGACTCAGGATGTCTGCAGGCCAAGGTTTCCTGTAGCTGCAGAATGTACCAGAAAAGACATATGCCATACCCATCCTGTCTTTAAATTGCTCCCTAACTATATTCTACCAATCTCTGCTGCAAACAGGCTGCTGGATGAGGGGGAGGTTTAGTATGACTGAAGCGTGGCTGGCATTATGTTGCCAACACACAGCTGAATTTTGCAGCCTTAGCAAACTATTACTTACCATCAGTCGATCCATAATTACTTTTTGTGTTTATGCTCTCTTAGCCTGGGAATAAAGGAAAGTGAAAGAGAAACTTCTCTCCTGGTGACGAGATGTTAGGCAGGTTCAGCCACCTCATGTAACTTCACCCTCAGTCTGTGGTTTTTTTGTTAGATTTTTTTTTTTTTCATTGCGATGCAGAACTTCAATCTTTTATTGCCTTTTTATCCTGGTAGCAAAGAGAGCCCTGCATCAAATGTCAGTGGCTATTTAATTGCATTCCATGATAGTTATCCTGTTTCTTGCTTATTTTCCCAGCTATATTTCCAGTTTAATATGCAGGTGGGTGCCTTAATAGAGTGTGTGCCAACTACCAAAGTCTTGCAGGTGCAGCTCTCCATGACACTGGAAGCTGTTCTTTCACTGCTTTTCTCAGACTGGTAGACAGGGTTTGTCATGCAAAGACTGTGTATGACAGGGCTCGGGTTTAGCAGGAGCCATCTGAATGCCTCCCGCCTTCTAAGCCGGAACCAGGCAGCAGAGTCAGCCAAGGCAGCAGTTCAACACAATCCTTTGGGTGTGCAGCTACTTTCAGCAACATGGCTAGAAGCATAATATTGAAGGAGACTGATAGTATAAGCCAGACCTACTTCCAGGTAGGAGAGCTCTCTTCAACCTCTATTTCTTTATCTCTGGTATGATTCAGAGTTTCCCAAACAATCCTATACTATTGTTTTCTGTGCTCTCTTAGTGCTGGTAGCTCTGAAGAAATGTAACTGAGAACATCTTGAGTAAAACATTTAGTACTATTGAACTGGTCTGTAAGCTTAGCTAAACTTTTACTAAGTTACTACATTGAAAAGTAACATGTATTTTCACCTATGTAGGTAAAGATGCCCTCTAACTTTTCCAGCTGTGGAGTATATGCACATGCACACACAGACATTCATGCAGGTGTTCACAAAAGCTGTCGGCTCCTTTCGTGGCAATGATAGCATGGCCATCAACACCTTCAGCTGGGCCAGGTTTGCAGGGTTTCAACCTGTAACTTGCAGAAAATATAAACACCAAGTTTATCAGAAAATATAAACACCATGCTTTATGTTAGCTTCTCTCTATCTACTTTTAAGCAAAACTAGATTTCCCTGTAAGTGCACTTGCATTCATTATTTCTCAGTTTTAGACAAAATGGTTATTTTGATAAGCATCTGGACTCTGGACTGCTGCAAAATGTGTGACCCTCATAAAAATAGATTCAAAATCCTAAGTTGAGTTTCAGCTGCTTTCATGAACTGACAGTGGAGGTCTGTGCAAGTGCTTTGCTCTTTCTAGCTATCTACTGCCTTTCACTTACTGTGAACTTTCATTTTCCTTGGTATTGTCTCAGTTGTGCTCATAAAGTGGCGCATTTACCCATTCAAGTCACGTGGCAATTACTAGTCCCACATCCTATTAAAAACATGCTGCACATTCATACGAACATCCCCGGACCTTGCCTGCGGCAGTGCAATAAAAGGTGGCCTTGGGGACTGGATTTATTTGAGACCAACTCAGAGCCAATAGAGACGAAATTAAATTTTGCTGCCCCAGGGAAAGAATAACTTCTTTTGTCCTCATCACCGCTGGTGGCACAAAAGTGATTTTGTGGCATTGGCAGGATGAGTCCCAGGAGAGAGGAAGGAGAGGTTTTGCTGGCAGGACCTCGTCGGGGGATGTCATTGCCTTTCTGAAGTGTGAAGAGACAAGAGGTGTGCAGACACTAGAGGGGCTACCGGAGGGGGATTATGTCTGCCAGTCTGGGTGAGGCGTACCTCTCTCCTTCCCTCCAACCGCTGCTCCCGTGACCAAGATAATCTTGTTGGGGGTGAGGGCTGGTTCCTGGGGCCTTCAAACCATACTGGCAGGGCCAGGCAACTATGTAAGGTGTAAAAGAATTGCTCTTTTATCCTTTCCTACCTTTACAACTCCTTTTGCTCCTCCCCAAGCTCCCCAAACACCTTTTTCATCTCTCCAATTTCTCCAAATGCCACATGAACTCAGCACTGGAATGGGCACATAAGTAGGAGCAGGTAGAACAGGATAAGTCCACCACATGTATAGGGCTGCCCTGGGGTGACCAGAAAGGGTTTTGGCCCATTCTTTGTGAGCATCAAGGCTGATGCATAAGAAGTAACTCTGCTGTCTATAAAGCTCACAAACCTGGAACCATTACCATCAATCCCTTAAAATTTCTTGCATTTCTGCTATGACTCCTGTTAAAATTGGATTTTTTTAATTCCTAGAAATTCTGGGAGCTTTGATGTCTGTGATAATCGTTTGGATGGTGACTGGTGTGTTGACTTATTTGGCTAGCATGAGGCTGCTACACCCCAATTATGATATTGATGCTACAGTGATGCTTATCACCTCTGCTTGTGCTGTGCTCGCCAACATCCTGTAAGTTACTTTGTTTTCCTCTCCATATGACTTTTGAACCTTGAACCTGCTGCTGCATTTCAATAAAAAATGATAGAGAGATATTGGCCTCAAAAATCTTAAGTGTTCATGAGTTTCATGAGAATATGGAAAGGGGTGGAGAAGAGAGAGCCTGCTTCTCATTGAAGGCTGCAGTTGCTCTCCTTTCTGTTAGCTGCCACACTGGGAAGGGAAATTATAAATGCACAAACTCCAGGAAAAGATTAATCTTCATGTCACTTTTTATTAGATGTCAGAACATTCAAGAACTCTATAAAAAACGAGGCCTCATTAATTCCCCTGTTCACAGACTTTCTTGTTTGTATATGTTGTGGTTTAACCCTAGCCAGCAGCTAAGCACCACACGGCTGCTCGCTCACTCCCCCTACCCCGGTGGGATGGGGGAGAGAATCGGAAGAGTAAAAGTGAGAAAACTCATGGGCTGAGAAAAGAACAGTTTAATAATTGAAATAAAATAAAGTAAAATAGTAAAATATAACAATAATAATAATAATATACAAAACAATAATAATAGTATACGACACAATTGCTCACCACCCGCCAACTGACGCCCAGCCAGTCCTGAGCAGCGATTTCTGCTCCCCGGCCAGCTCCCCCCAGTTTATATACTGAGCATGACGTCATATGGTATGGAATAGCCCTTTGGCCAGTTTGGGTCAGCTGTCCTGGCTGTGCCCCCTCCCAGCTTCTCGCTAGCAGGGCATGGGAAGCTGAAAAGTCCTTGACTAGTGTAAGCACTACTTAGCAACAACTAAAACATCAGTGTGTTATCAGCATTATTCTCATGCTAAAGCCAAAACACAGCACTATGCCAGCTACTGGGAAGAAAAGTAACTATCTCAGCATAAATCAGGACAGTATAAAAAACACTGAATCACCTAGGAATTATCTGCTTAGCCACTCTGTGTTTTTACCTAACGTGTCTGATTTTTCTGTTCAGCATTCAGGAGTAAGAGGATTGATGACGTGTGTGACATCACTGCTTTCAGAGATGCAATAACCCCACTGATATTTGCAGCTTTACATCTTTTGCAGACTAAGCCTGATTCTGCACCAAGCTGGCCACGGGCACGGCCATAGGGCACAAGCCAGGGAACACGTGTCGGCCCCTGCAGAAAAGGCAGCTCTGAGCAACGCCAGTCTGCGGGCAGCCTTTGTGCACACCATTGGAGATCTATTCCAGAGTATTAGTGTGCTAATTAGTGCACTTATCATCTTCTTTAAGGTTAGTTTTATTAGTTCACTTGCCTTCCTTGCAATTAAGGATAACAGTTATTTTCATAGCATTGTGACACTAGGTACTATGTAAATATTTTCTCTGTCTTAATGATATAGATTGTAATTTAGTCAAAGACAATTATACTTATTCTTGGGAATTGAAATGATTGTTGAGGGTGTAACACTTGCTTCTTGGTGTCTCAACTGCAAGGAGGATACTTCGGTGTCTCTCCTTTTCTTCGTCTGTAGCGCCTTCATTCCCTCTGCTGAGGCTCCCTAACAGGCAAAGGAGGTCAGCACTCATTCTGTACTAAATGAATGGAATATATTATTCTTTGAGATTAACTAATTAAAAATCGCAATAACCAACAATAATGAAATTAATAGTGACAATAATGAAATTAACAAAGTGATGTGTTCATATTTTTCCAGCCAGAATACAAAATAGCTGACCCAATCTGCACGTTTGTGTTTTCCATCTTTGTTTTGGCAACGACCATCACCATTTTAAGGGATATTTTGATTGTGTTAATGGAAGGTAGGACCTGATTCCAGAATCAATACAGTTATATTTTGGTTTTTTTCTCTCTCTTTCTCCACAACGCTTATACTCGCTGACAAAAGTATAATAGCACACTTCTGTATCATTTTCCAATATTCTCATATTTCTGATCATACTTTAAACCTAACTACAATTTTAATCAAAACTGTTTTCTACCATTGCATACAAGATTTATACATATGTCAGTTTTCATAAAAATCTGTGTACTGGTGTTTTGCTAATGAACTCCCAATGTGTTTCCTAAAACTGAGTTGCTTTTGTTTGTCATATGTGTAACATTGCTTTTTATCACCCCTTTGGCATATGAGGTGTCTACTCACTTTGTTCATTGTGTAATTCCTTTACCCATATGAAATACAAGTCTTTGCCAAAAAAAACCAAAGAAAAGAAAAAGTCTGTGCTTTGAACTGTGTCTGTGAAATAGGCTGAGTGCAAGAGGCAGAAGTTTAAAAGATTTTTAGTTATGTCAGTCCAGAAAAGCAAGCCGATGAAGCTTTCCAGTCACATTCAGGTGCCAGGGAATAGGCAATTCTCAGCACACCAGCAGCAAGAACTAGGCTTAGCAATATTTAATCCTGTCAGCTATGGTCCTGAACATTTGATTTGCAAGGCCAAATTACTTGAGCAGTCATAGATGCCTGTTTTTGTCTTCTTTACACTGAATAATATAATGCAACCTCTTTCTCAGCTATGAAGACATAAAGACTAAAGGGAAAAGTAGCTCTAAGTGTAGGTTTTGAATGGATACGAGTTACTCAGTGTGACTGTCTGCATGGCTATTTACTTCTCTCTTTCACTTTGCACCTACTTCTGTTTCAAGAAGGAAAATTTCCAATATCGTTTTACAGTAAAGCTTCATTCTAGGGTTGGTTTGCTTTCAGTGATTGTGAGATAGAGCTACATTTGTGTAGAAGTGTAGCTAGACGGAGTGCAGCAACTGGCTGTATCTTGGCTGCCAAAAAATCAGAAGATTTCTTGATTAAGGGGAAAAAAAAAATCAAACTACCAGGAGGGCCTGGCAGCCCCTGACACTCAGGGGTTTCTTTCTCAGAGCAGTGATTCCCAGCTTCTGTAAGCAGTGCTGACATGCCAAAATTGGCAATGCTCTGTTCCCCTCTGCAGCAAGCCCTTTTGCACTGTCCTTCTGGGGAGGTCTCTGAAGCCAGTCTCCTACCTCCTAAGTAGCATATTCTGCCCAGAATTTTCTAAAGAGAAATTGGATGTTGGAGCTGGTATTGGAGGTGGCTCTTACCCCATGCATCCAGCCTGTCCTGGGGTGTCAGCCCCACAGTCCCTGCGACTGACTATCATGCAGGCACTGACTGTCCATGGTTTTCTCTAAAGAGCATGTACATGTCAGTATCGTAGTCTACGAACTCAGTACTCCATATAGCATATCATTCTTGTAATAAACGGCTAGGACAAAGCATACAACACTGAGGTCATTAATGATTACAAATAGTTATCAGTTATGGTATGAAAGACAAAATTAACCAATACTGTGCTTATCATTATTATAGTTCATAACTGGTGGCATTACAAATATTTTTCAATTTACTGATCCAAGTGAAGCATGATGAGCATAGCTGTTCACGTGGACAGAGAGGTGCATTTCCAAACTCCCAGGTCTCACTCCAGGGAAGATCTGTATTTAAATTCCTCGGTCAAATTTGGATTTGGATTAAACTCTGAATTTCATGTTGCAACTCACCCTATCACAATTGTCCTTGCTCTGAATGAGGGTCATCACCATCATCATCTTTTGTAAGAAGGCTCACCTAGGAAAACAATCACTGATCTACTCAATAACTAGACCTGGGATCTAATCTCATCTAAGATTCCCAAGTCAAACCATTTTAATCTTTATGTTTGTCTCTCCCTCTTTGCTAAACAGATGCTTCTCTATTGTGTAAATGTATTGAGGACAGAATCCCTCAGAGGTGCTCAGGTGATGCCATAAAATCTGCACTCACAAAAGATGTTGGTGCAAAACTAGGACATGATCTGGCTAAACGGCTCAGTTCCCTATGTAAACTGGACCCTCAGAATATCTCCTAACACACGCATGAGTCTCATTCTTCCATGAAGGAGTATAAAACAAAGGATAGGATTAAATTTCACAGTGAACTCTCAAATAAACAGGCTTTCCAAAGCTTTGAATATTTTTATAAAAGTTATACATCTAACTGAATAAAGGTTCATGATGCATTTTCCTCTAATTATCATCATTCTTACCTCTTCAAAATTTTTTTTTACCAATTTCTCCTTTTAAGGAACATCAAAAGGATTTCCTTATGATGCAGTGAAAGCAAGAATTTTAGCAGTTGAGAAAGTGGAGTCTGTTCACAACCTTCATGTTTGGTCTCTGACAATGAATCAAACTATTCTATCTGCTCATGTTGCCACAGGTCAGTAAATTTCTGTAAACAGGGAGTAAGTATTCAGTTGCTGCCTAGTAAAGGTCAGTCTCTCCTGATTGGGATACAACTGACTGTATATCTGTTGCTTCTTAGAACAAATGTCATCATTTTGTTGGAAAAATAACAACAACAACAAAAGCTCTCAAATCCTCCTCCCAGAAATCTTGCCAAAACAACAGGGACCTCTACTTAGCCCAAAACTTGAAAACTGCAGAGGTTGTGGAGCAAGGAAGTAAACTACAAGATATTTTAAATAAATTAGAAGAATTAGACCCAGGCTGGATTTTTCTCTCAATATCAAATAGATTTTGGAGTGGATTTGTCAAACTTGAAAACTGTTAAGCCCTATAAGAAAAACTTACAGGGCAAATCTGCATTCCTGATACATCTCTAGCTGTAAAACAATCTTTAAAACATAGCTTGGAGCATACAGGTAACTCCAGGGGAACAGTTCATCTTTAAAAATTTTTTTTTTAAATGTAGTCCTTATCCCTGTTGACAAATTGTCCACTACCTAGATCAATTTTCTTGTTTATCTGTTTGCTTTGTACATGTTAAGGTTTATATAAGAAAAAAATTCCACCTGTGTTCGGCCAAGAACAGCTTCAGAGGGCAAGTCCTCCACGGAGTCCACACTTCCCAATAAGAGTGGGTCTATCAGCCACCCCAATCACTTGGCACTGTTGCTACTCCCTGGCTGGATGAACTAATCTTTATTAAGTATTCCTACTTTCCTCCAGTCTTCTGCCAAACTGAATTTCTTTGGTGATTACTCTTAGCTCAGCTCTTGCCAAAATTGCATATTCCGACCACATTTGAATGAACAAACTTTTGCTGACATGCAGGTTCCTGAAAGGAGGATAAAAAGGACAAGAAACACTTCTCAAAACAAACTTCATGTTAGAAGTTTGCGAATAGTTTCTGTTGGTAAACACTTACTCTTCTTTAAGGTATTATATTACATGCATTTTGATTATTTTCTGCTTGCTATCTATAGCAGATACAGCAGACAGCCAGAAGATTTTGAGAGATATTACTCAAGCCCTGTTTGAGCACTACAGCTTCCACTCCATCACCGTTCAGATTGAATCAGGAGAGGATCAGAAACGAGACTGCGTCTTCTGTCAAGAGCCCAGGGATTAAAGCGAGCAGTATGCTATGCAAAATAATGATCACCCCTCTTACAGGTCAATGGAGACTGTATGTGCTGGTTGTATGTAATTGATTAACAACAAATGGTAATTAACTGAACTAAAAAGCCCTGCCACTGTGAGCAGTGCATGGATCTTTATTTGTTGGTACCATCTACCAGGAGAGAACACGTATTAGGTCCATCCATCAGTTAGATTACCTGTCCATCAGCGGTGACTTTCAATTACAAGAGAAAGTATCCAAATTATTCTTGACTAGAGCAGCAGATTGGCACTAAAGCAACATTTAAGAGTGCCCGTTTGTAACCACAGGTAACAAAAAACTAATCAACCTTCAAATTACCAGCAGAGCAATTATCACAAAATGTAATGAAATGTAAGTTTGGTGTTAGCAAAGTTCAACACTTACTCAGGATAAAAGAGAAAATTTAAATTAGCATAAGGGATGAACAGATCTGGGAAAGAAAGAGATGGTGGCATGTGCTTTCCCTGCCTTTAGGCAGACAATCTTCTTGCATGTTAAGGGGAATATCAGATGTGCACCATATTCTGCAGGGTGGATCACAAGAGGATTCACTCCATTCACATTTGGCAAATAGTTCTTTGTTTTTTAGCTAGCCCTATCTATTTTTCAGCTAGCCCTCAGCCAAACTCTTTTCTGCCAGATATGGGCAGTATTCTCTACTATTAAGACAACCCCTAACTCATACCGCACTGCACCATGATAAGTTGTGATGGAACATTTGTAGTGAATTTTCAGGTGTCTGTGTCACAAGGTACCACTGGGTCATGACAATAAAACAGACCAGGTGCTCCTAGAAAAGGAAAAAATAATCAGGACAAAGAAAGACTGTGGTCCATTGTGAACATCACATCTAGTGTCCTTCACAGTATGGCCTGTGGGATGTTACCCAGTAATGCTACATCCCTGGAGTTATATCAGATAATTAAAAAAAACCTTTGGCATATCACACAGACATTCACTGTACAGGGAAGGGACGTGCCTCTCCTTCAGGCAGCTAATTCCCAGATTCCTTAACAGGATGTGTTAAGTCTTCCTCTTTTGCATACCTGACAATGGTTGCTGCAGAACTGGGAACAGAGTCAAGTCTTGCTGCAGCGCCCCTATTTTTGCCCAATCAACTGAATTAAACTCTCACCTGTTAGCAAAAGCAAGGGCTGCACTTCAAAATGCATGCTCAACTGCTTCTTCACAAAACAACTTCAATTCTGCCCTTGGCCATAACAGTGCAGCTTCACTTTCCATGCAGAACTAGGCATAATGTTTTCCCACTCCACAATCCTCACTCCCACAGCTGTAGGGCTCATTTTATTAACAGGTTTCTTAGAACAGAATAACGTCTGCGATACTGAGTGGTACTGAGTTTCTAGGCTGACAGCTGGAAAGAGCACTGTGTTATTAAGGTATAAAGAGGCCTTGCTTTTTAGGGAATTTGGTTTTATTTGCAATAGGTTCACATTAGTTTTCTACTTTATCATCCTAAGGAGATTAGAATTTATTATTAGGGGCTTTTGGCTATGGGTAATACATAACTATGTGATGATAGATTGACATATTAAGTTGGCATTTGTTACCTGGTAGGGGGAACAAGAAATTATTCTGCTTTGCGGAGGCATCCCAGAAGATCTTAGTCAGGTAA
>VYZW01011239.1:977-39944 GCA_013401315.1 Balaeniceps rex
CAGATGAAGTGGGTGAAGCTTTGGATAAACTACTTGATTAGCTGAAGTAAAGTCTGATGAGGTTTGGGAAATTTTTGGTTTGTCATGGGTGTGGGAATCCACCATGGACACATAGCAGTGCCAACATAAAGACTGAAACTGTATCTTATGACATATCCTAGTAGGTCANCTTGTGAGAAACCTTGGACCTACCTCAAGTGGGTTTGGGGGTGAGCCTAAGGCTTTTGAGGTGCATCAGGCTTATTGCACCTGTACAGCAGCTGTTTTGAACATAGTCAATAGCTCTCAATACTTCCAGAGCAGCTGACTCATTGCACAGAAGCTGTGCAGTGAGCCTGGTTTTGTGCCATGGAAGTGTCCACAATTTCTAGACATACAGCAGGCTAAGGGCAGCACTGATCAGCAACTCTGGGCAAATATAGAAAACTCTCAAATTACACCGAGGTTTGAGAAGGCAGAGAACGAAAGAGGGGAAGAAAAGACACATCTAGGAAAACTCAGACATACAGTAGCTGTAACTGGAACTCACGTGACTTTTCTCCCTAAAGGTTATAGTTCTGGTGGGTTAGAGCTTTCCTACATGTCAAAGCATCTACATTTGGCCGCATTTTAGAATTTGCATTAGTTATCTTTGTCACAGAGCAAACCACAATGCTGCNTCTTTGTCACAGAGCAACCCACAATGCTGCAGAAAAAACCTGCCTATCAGGTCATCAGTGACAACAGGGCCAAACAAAATTCCTGATTTATGTTCCTCTGGTCTCATGTAGCTTGAGCCCAGCCACAGACCCTTAATTTGTGCTGATGGCACCTGGATTCCCAGGCTGCTTTGTATATCCAGGCCATGTTGGTTTGCAAGCTCAAATGAGATCTTATGCATTAAGTCCACCATGGTGCACGCACTGCACGCAGAACTGCGCAGGATGTTATGCAGCAGCAATTATATCCAAGTTCCCTGGCTACTGCCGNTGCGCAGGATGTTATGCAGCAGCAATTATATCCAAGTTCCCTGGATACTGCCGAATATCAAATCCGAGTTTGTCTTCTCATCTCTTGTCATAAGTCACATTTGAAGTGACTGCCAAATGAATGAAAGGGAACACTAAAAAAACATACAGGAACACTCACCAAGGAAGCTAAACAAATCTTTATTGCAATTAGACTAAAGCAAGGACACACCCAGAACAGTTAGCAATTCCCCCAAGCAGGGCTTTCTTGCCATGCAGAGCTTTTTCTTCAGCCAAGGATTTCTTTAGGTAGGGCATCCCCAGTTAATTTAGCCCCCCCAAAAGAGAGTAAGGTTCCTAGGTTTGTGAAGCACTCTGCCATTCCACAACACTTTCAGTTATTTAAACAATTCTTAATGCCCCTTCTACTCAATGCAGTATTTCACCCTTTCTTTCCTTGATCAGTTTTTCCTGCTGCATGGGGCTCAGCTCCTGTATTTTCCAGAAAGGAACCACTGGAAGCAGCTCCTGTGCTGGCCTGGCATGAAAGCGCAGCTCTCCTTTTAAGCCTTGTCTTTGGCCTAAACACTCAGTTGTAACACTATTTGAATGGCATCATTTGATGAACACCACTGCAGTGCTCATAGCTTTAAAAAACTGCATCAGAAGGGCTCTTCATCCCTCCCTAGCTCAACAAAAAATCAAAAACACATCTGTCTAAAATGTAAAATCATACTTATTTTTATATATACACAAATCTCCTAACAGTTAAAGTAAAATTACTTCTCAAGCTCAAAGTTGAAAACAGATGACAAGTACAGCACTGAGCATCTGATAATGGTTTTGGTAGCACAGCTAAAACTGCTTATAAACACTGGTTTGGGATCCTTCTCTCACCCACCCCTGCATATTGAAAATTCTCCGAGCTAAAACTCCTGAAGTTCTCATCAGTCCTTTTTCCTGCCATCGCCTGGTCACATTGAGGGCTTGTTTTCTTTCAGGACAGACATTCCCCTGCTGTGCTTTTCCTGGTTTCAGACTATTTTTAATATTTACTTTAAGTTGCTATAGCAACAGGGAATCACAGATGGTAAGAGTTAAAATTATGCCACAGGAGACATTTATCATCATAGCTTTGTATAATGTGAGCTCTTGTTCTCTGAAATTTTCCCCATGCTGGACACTCCCCTGTTTATTTTATGATGGCTACACTAATGAATGCATATGCCTAATGAATAGTATAAGCCTCTCAAATTTATCAGCACATGTTTGATGGGGTATGGTAATTGCATTAATGAGAAAGTGGCAATGTTTATTTCTTTCCATTTCTCACCACTACTGAAAGAGCCAGATTTCTGATACCAGATTTCATGCTTACCTCAGTCCACAAATAAATCACATTCATTTCAGCAGTGCCAAGTTAAAAAAAAAAGTATTTAGTACCATCAAGGTGACTGGAATCCAGACTGGGTTACATAAGATATGAGCACTTTATGCAACTATGGCCTCTCAAGGGGATCACATACGTCTCCAGTAATCTAGTCACTCTAGAAAGGATCCAACAAAATATAAATACAGCCACCACTATCTTAGAAAATGTGGTATACACCTGTGAGACCTAAGTCTGAAAGGTGGAAAATACTGGACTTGGGGTCACTCAACACCTCTAAATATCAGGACAACTTTCAATACTGACTTTGGAAAATATTGGCAATTGTTATTCTGCTTTTCATGAAGTTTGGGCCAGCTGAACCAGTTTTCATTCTCACCCAAGGTAGGAATATTTGATTAGCAATAACACCAATATCTTCTTCCTATAAGTTTTCAAAAGCTCGTTATAATGGCAGTATTCAGAAATCATCAGTTTTCAGAGACAAAGTTCCCTTCCAAAAAGGTGAAATTATTACTTGGAGCAGATCACTAGCAAGACCATGAGAGTTAGCCATGCCAGCCTCCCTGGGAATCTCCACCATCACATCCCCCAAGACAGACCAGGACAATACATGAAGGAGTTCCTTGGGTCTCCCCAGCTTGGTCAGTTACTGTGGTTCAATACATACACACAAAACATAGGTGAAATTCTCCCTTTGGGATTTGGCAGCTTGCTGCAATACAGCAGCTCCAGGATAAAAAAAGGGAACTTTCGGTTCATGCTATCTCAGGTACCAGATAGCTTCAACTATGTTTGGTCTCTTAAGGATACAGCAGTCTCAGAACATGAAGCGAATTACAACCTTAAAGATACCAATGCTCACAGCCTCACTAGGCAAGTCCATCAAAAAATACCCATATACATTGAGCAGACTTCAGCTGTGCTTTTCTAAGCAAATGACTTTTATGACCCAGTCACCATCACCATGACTTCTGTTCAGAGCTCATTGATGTCTGACAGACAACATCACCTCCACAAACTGAACTAAGCCTACAAAACACGTAACGATCATGCAGTGGCCATTTGAATGGCAAATGTACTATTGAAGTATGGTATTTTACAAATATGCGCCAATTTAAATGTCTCTACATACAGTTACAGTCCAGCAGCAAACCTGTGACAAGGCAAAATGCACAAAATATATCTTTATTAATCTCTTCACAATAAAACGGTAACCTCTAGTGCTAAGACAGAGTGTGTTCAAGTAGGACAGCAGAGAAAGATGGAAAGGCTTAGCATGAAAAAGGGATCAGATTAAAGTTGTGTAGCAACTGTTTTGAACAAAGTTTATTGAAATATAAAAAATTTTTTAAAAATAAACATTTAATAAATGTGAACATTTTCTCTGTAATAATATACTACTTTCGACTCTAAAAGCTGCAAATACTGGAGACTAGAAATCTCAGCAGACCTCTGCTCACTAAAATATACAGTTGATATAAAGAAATAATGGCTTACAGTTCTCAAGCTAGAATGATATCTGAAATGAAGATCAAATACAGAATTAATTCTATATAATTATGCTCTCAATAATACAGGGATTTGTCCAGATTTTGACGACTATACGTATTGCTTCTCTTAAAAAGGTATTTGAATTACTTTTCATAAAATAATGGGAAAAAACCAGTCATTGCAAAGCTGGAAGCAAATGATCTGAAGTGTCAGGAATTGTTATTCAAAGTCAATAGATGGAGAAACTAAAAAAACCTTCTCATATATGCACAAAAAGGCAATGGGTCACACATAGGCCGATTTCCAGAACAGATGACTTTGGAAAATACCCACACTACCTGCTGGGACCAACCAGGGACAAGGGGAAGGAAAAATCATGCGGTGAATTCTATTTGGGGATCATAAAAGAGTGATTTTAAGAAAAAGACATGCTGCAGAATCTTTACTGCTGCAGATCCACAAAACAAAACAAAAAAACACATAACATTTGGTTTCCAGGTTAAATTCGTTTGGCATATAAGCTCAGTAGCGCATTTTATTTCTACAGTTAGAGCCACTGGTAAAAAGAGTTGCCATTTAAAATATTTGAAGTGTTTTCACAGAGGCACTCCTCAAAGCGGAACCACTGCCTGAGCACGTGGTGGCACGGCACAGGCAAGATCCTCAAAGGGAACCTGAGCATCTCTGTAAAGGGCAAACAGCTTTGAAGGGAAGACCAGAAAGAGGAAACAGGCTATTACATGGAGCATTTGCTCCCTTACCTGATTTAGTGGCAATTCTGTTGTACAGTGTTGCAGGGATTGCACAGTTTACCACAGGGAACTTGAGTATGCTCACAAATGCTTTCAGAAGTTCTCTCTCCAGACCAACTCAATCCTTTCCAAAGGGTCTCACCTTTCTGTGGCTCTTCACCTTGTGTGCTAATCTGCAAGTGTGCAAAGCCCATGCAACACTCTACCAGATCAAAACAGTTAACTCTGGTACTTGCTCTTGCACTAAACAAGACAGTTGGTAACATTAATTCAGGCGCCTACGTTCTTGTCCAGACTTCTCAAGCAGTTTTTTTCCTTCTGATCCTCCAACAAAAATCCAAGCATCTGACTATGGGGAAAACATGTACATAAAAATACTGGGCAGAAGCTGTTTCCATCATCTTTGGGCAAAGGTATCTGTTGGGCCATGCCTCAGTCTGGGTATTTAGGCACAAAAGTAGCATGAGGTAATCCCTGTACTAAGTGGTTTAATTGGGGGTTCAAAAAAGCCTTTCATTCTGACTAAAATCAGAAATGTGAGATACTGGACCAGTTTTAAAACATGCAGTGATGTAAACCATACGTGGTCTCCTTCTGATTTGTATTTACATAAAGGTTTCATTCATGCATCTTTCTTAACCCTCTTTGTGCACATACTTCACTGAGGATCTCAAACTGCACAGAGAAAGTGGTCCTACTGGGCAGATTTAAAAAAATCAAATTAATTTTTCCAAGCAAATTTTAGAGTTTCATGCTATATGCCTATGACCTGGAAAAGGCATCAATTATGGAGTTTACCAGCCCTGTGTAGATGAAGAAATAAATAGCAATTTTGGCATTCTGTACACTAATAAGCCACTTAAATTTTTTTTTTTTTTTTCTTTTGGCTGGTTGCTGTGCATTTCTTCATTAAGAGATGCCAGGCCCAAGCCATTCCTTCCATATAAGGGAACTGGGAGATTGCTGTTCCCAGGATCTGTTTTCCCTTAAAATGAGTCAGCTGTGCAGGAGTAATTTTTTTTTTTTTTTTTTTTTTTTACACACAGTTTACTCCAAGTCCACAAGGCTGACAGATTGCCTACACAGTCAGATGAGAGTCCAAGCACAGAAGGCAGCATTGGCAAGAAGGTACAACACAAGCATGTTGCCCTCTGCCAATACACACTGGGAAGGAGTAGAGTGGCAGAGCTAATTGCATTGTAGATGTAGATAAGAAGTGTTGGGGGAAGTAGAGGAACAGTTTTGACCCCTCAGCTGGAAGGCAACAAAGCTCACTCACCTGAAGCAGGCTAGGACCTAGGTAATTAATCCTAACAATCCATCAGGAAAACGATCAGGCTCCTTACAGCCTCAGCAGAGAACTATTGGAAAAAGCTGTGCCATCTTTACCCCAAACTTGTAGAGATTACCCTAAACCCCACACCCTTTCAGAGCTATGATTTTAACTGTACATAGAAAGCTCCCCTCTTAAAATAACATTGTCAAAATGGCACCCTAGGAAGGGTTTCCAGATCAGCTGCAGGCTGTTCGCACTTGGAAGGAGCACACTGAGGCAACATACACAACACCAACCATCAGGCCTGCAAACCCACCTTGTGAGCCAATGGTCAGGTTAAGGTCCCTCCACCTCAGGCATCCACACAGGTTCTGCAAGCCAGGTAAGGCCTTCAGCTTCAGCGACTTCCATGGGGGCCACGGTGGTAGCCATATGGAAGTGCATCAACACCATCACCATTAATGAGCAAAAAAAAAGGTTCCTTCCCTCTCCATCCACTGGCTTCTGCCGAGTTAGCAGAAATTACTTGGCAGGGGTGGAAATCCATATTTACTGGTTTTAAAGTGAAGAAATCCTATACGCATACAGGAGACTAATCCATGTGATAGGAAGGTGTAGCTTAATGGATTTGCTTTTCAGAAAACAACATTAAATCTCTTTGTGGTTCTGTATGAGAATTAATGGTGCAGCAGAAAATTGCCACATAAGTTGATTGGTGTCCCAAAGACCCAGGATTCCCTTTTCGGCCTGTCATTAGTTTGTGGAGCAGAGATGCTTATGCAATTCACCATGTTGCCTCAGTTGTCCACCTGTCAAATAAGTACAAAAAGTATTTTAACAACTGCAAAAGGGAATGATGTTTCATTAGTGTTACTCAATTTCTGAAGCCAGACCTGTTCAAGAACTTGCGCTCTACCACTGCAGAGCAACCATAATAGCATCCATAATTCATCAGGAAAGCAAGGTTAAACCACTCAAAACACAGCCTGAAACAAAAACATGGGAAAATGGGGCAAAGGAGGCAGCACCTAGACAGTGTTTTTAAAAATTTTACTTGGTCATCAGGAGAGCCCTCTAATAGAACTAGAATACAATTTTCTAGACATATACATTGTTCCCTTGCTAAATCCAAACTAAAGCTGTTTAACAGAACACACTTGTTCAGGATGAGCAACAAGTTATTTAGCCAGATTTTTCTTTCAGCTTGTTGAGGGATAAAGGGAACGTACCACCACCACATCCAGCTTTCAAGAGCAACATGCAAACAGAGCATTTCTTTGACACATTTTCACTTTAATTTAGTACACACACCGAGTAAAAGACACTGCTAATGGTGATACTGCCAAAGGCCCTCATCCAGCATACACTGAAGCCAAAAGGAAGACTCCCACAACATACAGCAGATTCTGAATAAAGGCCATCATGGTTGGACACGTGTGATACATCCTTTCAGTCTTTACTTGTTGAAATATAGGCGCTTGGAAGGAGGTTGCACAGCCCATATAATCTTTTTTTTAATTTTTTTTTTTTTGTGCTTCCAACAGCTTAGTAACTGCTCTGCAAACACAATAAAAGTGATGTGGCCAAAGACACTGGTACTACATATGTTTTATAAATTATAAGTAGAGCACACTGTACATGCTTTCATTGCTTAGGACAACATCCTCCAAGGAAAGGCAGACTGACTGAAGAGGCCTGTTTTTAAGCACTCATTAGTGATTTTTTTTTTTTTTTAAATGTCCAAAGTGTTCAGGAAACCTGAGTTTTGGAAGTTTATCACTATTAAAATAGAACAAGTTCTTCCAAGTTTTGCTTCACAGTAGATTTCCCCCAAATTCTTGCCAGATGCAACTGGGATCTGTTTGTGCCCAGTGCGGCTGGTGACACATTTGTTCTCACTGATATCACGGAAAGGCAAAGGAGAATTAAAAAATAACAAAGTCAGACTGGCACCATGCTTCAAGCAGCAATGAAAGTATTTTGGTAGCTGAGAAATCAGTTACTATGTTGAGATATACTTTAAAATCATTGTAGGTGGAAGCGCTACAAAAACCTCACATTTTAGGAAAACAAGCTATTGATTATAAGCTAACCACTGGTTATATTTAGCTTAAAGTAGCTTCCTTGTTAGGATATTTCAGCAAAGAAGAATGCTATAACTAAGTCATCTTTCTAAAGTTCAGAGGTCCTGTAGCTGTGTACTTAACCAATTTATTGTTAACAATTATTTTTCCTTAGTACATACAACTACAGCCATGGTTTAACTCAAAGTGCTATCACAAGCTGTCGAGTGTAGATGATCCCACAGAGTTAGACTACCCTGCCTTTAAAGTGTTATAACAGTATTTGCTGCACAGCACACTTCACCTCTTGTTCAAGAACGTGCTTCACTCGTAACATACTCAATTTGTGCCCTGATTATTCCTCTTACTACTCTGCATTCAGGAAGGAGGGTGGCCAGCATAACATTAATACATCAGAATTGCCCACAGTTACAGAGAACTTGAAATGTGAATGCATTTTCTTTCATTTAGCAATACCTGCCCAAGGGAAGCTGCTAAACTACTCTCAAAGTTATGCAAACCAATCTCCAGTTTTCAAAGTAGAAGAGGCAAGCAGTCTCCATATCCACAACTGGAGCTATGAACAAGGGAAAGGAAGAACCTAGTGAACTATTTTTTTTTTAATGCAAGCAGTTGTTTACATTTGGAACGAATTGCCTTGCTAGAACGCTAAATTGCTATGTCAGCTCCATATAGTGGTATAATCATGGTGAAATAGAATCGCTTACATTAGGAACAGGATTGAGAAAACTGCTTTGCAAAACCATCAAAAACCAGTAAAGTCAACTATGTGGCTCAGAAAGGGCCTAAACAGAGTTGAATTTGCATATCTGATAATTTTCAAGTTTCCTGTCTTTTGAAGGCTTGATTGTTTATCAAATGTAACTACAACGTTCCCAGTGAATTGGTTGCAAGCATTTACTTGTGTTATCTTAAATACATACTGGCTGGTTTTGCATTTACTTTGTAATTTTTCTAAGAAAGCACATGGAATGGGGAGCAAAGGAAAAAAGTTAAACACTCCAGGCTTGACAAGAGGGCAAAGAGGCTCTACTGTAGAGTCACAGGGTCAACTTCTGTCTGGGACAAGAAAAGTCTCATCCATCCCAAATGTTCACATATCCCTGAAAGCATAGTATCTTCTATTCCTGAAGGCAGCAGCAATAAACAAGAAGCTGAATCCAAGGATGGGAAAGGAGGACTGACTTACAGCAGCCACTGTTTAGTCCTAAGTAGTTATTCCACAACTGTCAGCTACAATTTTCTCTTGATGCATCTGATGCTGTCCATTCGCAGAGATGTTAGCAGACTAGACAGACCACCAGCCTGATCCATAATGACAACTCGTACACTCCAATGGAAACAAAACAAGTCACCACATAAACAAGAGCACTACTGAAGGCCAGCTATTTATGGGTTATTAGCCCACATCCCTAAACTTCCCTTCCAAGCACTACCAAAATATTTGCAGCTTCCTCAGCCCCAGCTCCATAATAATGTCAGCCCTCACTTCTCGCTTCACTTGCAAATTCACTTCGCTTTGCCCAGGGAACAAACATCTTGGCACCTTCATCTCCTGATGTGGTCACCAGCCATCAGCCAGCCAAGGGACAGCATCCAATGGAGCAGCATAGGCTGAGGGACCACCTGACCAGACAGCTGGTGGCACAAACCAAACAAATACACAGCAAGCTCGTGCTGCATCTGTTGCCTTCATTTGTCTTACACACAGATGCTTGGGGGCGGCGACGGTGGTGGTTTGGATTTTTTTAAAAACAAGGGATATTGAACTTTCCATCTTTGGCCAGCTTCAATCAAATTTAACTAACAGGCTTGCAGGAAGGTGGAGAGAGGAAAAGAGGGACTGCTATCAGCTGAGCATCCTCCTCAGCACATTAGAAAGCAAAGTTAAAAAAAAAATCATACCTCCTTCAAAAAGAAAGCTTACATGCCAGCTTTGAATCAAACTCAAATTCCTACCACAAAATTAACACTAAGATCTGTTAACCTTAGTGAGACTTTTTTTCCATCACAACCCCCTTTCGGCAGCCTGTTACTCTGGTGAGGGCCCCAGGGCTGAGGTAGCGGAGGGGCAGCCCCAACCCCATTGGGGGAGGCCGCAGTCCTTGTCCACCCCTCCAATACCCCACAAAGGTCCAAGTTTCTTAAGAGGTTTAGCAGCCCAGTCCTGGAAACACAGTGACTGAGACAACTATGGGTAGCAAATGCAAGTTGAGGAAAGATGCAACAGCAGCTCAGGGCCTGCTGGTGCATGGAGGCAGCACAGGGCACTCTGGTTTCACAGCTGACTTGCACCTGGCTGTGGTTCACACTGCATCCTACTTCACTGGAAGGTCCTTGATAGCTACAATCCATGTGTTCAATTTTTGCTTCGTAAGATAGCCTGGCTTAGGGCAGGTAGTTCAAGGCTGTGAATTAACTTTTAGTTCCAGCTCCATCCATGCAGGATGGCTCCCTCCATCTTTGCTAACACTACTCCCTAGCCCACTGTCATTCAAAAGATTCATGTTATCAAAGGACAGCTGTTTCCACTGTTTAAACCAACCAGGCTCACTGGACTGAAACAGGTCACACATGCATCCTAGCCAACAGGTACAGGGGTTGTGATCTCCACCCACCCATCACCGCTGGTTCTAGAAGAGGATGCCTGTGTCCTAAGTTTCGGCACTGTTTGGCAGCGTTTCTACACAATAGCCCAAACATTTGGTTATCCCCATGGTTTTTTGACTCCTAGACTTTCAATCTAGGTCACAACTTCCTCACAATATGGTTGTTCGTTATTTAAAACAGATTATTCCCTCTGCTACCTAAGGATTTAAAGCCAGCTCATACAGATTATGTCTTCCTCCAGGCAATATGAACATTCATCTTACCTGAAGGATGTAATAAGAAGGAACAATCTTGTGTTGTAATTATTACATATGCCTAGTTTTAAGATTAGAAGTTCTTACTCCCTGTCCACATGGACACCATGTGTGTAAGGAAATGCTTTAATTAAATTCATTGAACTACAATGTGAGCCATAATTTAAATAATAGAAAAATGAGGTATTGAATTTCCAAGGATATTTTGTAATTGGAATGAGAGCAGCTGCCAAAAGACGAAAAAGCTTGAGGGCAAACAGAATCTATGGGTTTGGGCAACAGCAGGTAAGCAGAACACTGGATCTGAGATTGATTACATGGGTTTGTCTAGTTTGAAAAGAAAGAGACTGAAGGATTAACAGAGTACTCTGCAATAAAACACACGTGTAAAAAAAATACCAGACTCTGAACACGCTCTACTGATAAACTGAAAACAGCAGAGTCCTCTCCTGTGAGGACACGTTCTCCTGTGGTTAGAGCAGGAGAAACAGAAACACTCTGTTTTGTAAGTGTGGTTTCACAGAAGTTAGAATTGGTTCAGGTAGAACTATTTATTATCTGATTAGAACTTGTTTAATTTTAGCTAATTCTTGGGAGAAGATCCAGTTACATCTATGTGTGCTTGGAGTAAAAATCATGCTATAAATGCAAGCGGTTTAGGGAACCCTTACCAAGTTCTATAGTACTTCTATAACTGATTGGAAAATGTTCCCAGTGTAAACAAGCCTTGGAAGTCATGATTCCCACAATTTACTCCTGCCATTGAAAACATCTTACTGCATGATCTGGGCAAGCATCCTGGCCATATGAGGCTCCTACGTTCTCACTTTAAACGAAATCAGCACCCCCTGTCCTCACAGGATACTGAGCAATGGGGAATTGTCAATGCTTTCAGGTATCATGGGACAAGGGCAGTAAGAGTGCAAAACTGAGGAGGGCAGAAAGCACCATGGCATAAAGACTGCTAGGACCAAGCACCAGGGAAACATTCATCAGACCATCAGATGTACATTATGCTAAAAAGAGAAATGAAGTATTCTTTATTGTCCAAAACCACAGCTTAAAATTAAGACAATATTATGCAGAGCTATCAGACCTAAGCCTCCCTCCCAGTTCTGCAGCAACCACTGCTTACTGAGTAAGAACATAAATGCATGTATGAAATAAAAGAATCTGAATTAAACCCTCAAACGCAATTCCCACAGGCTACCCTAACATCAACTATAAATATTTTAATGGGTCCATTATTCTAACTTAAAGTCAGAAGGCCTAATAACATTTTATTTCACATTTTCCAATAATTGGCAATATTTTGAGAGCACCTGGAGACAAAAGCTCATGTGAGAATTACAGGCTTCCTTGGAAACTATGGCCTTACTATTGCAGTGGGGAAAAAATTAAAATATAACCTAAGCATAGCCCTAAAGGTTCACAAGTGAACAGAAAAAGAAAAAGGCTAATTCAATATTTTTCTAAGTCTCATTAACTTAAGCCAAGTACAGAATTTGGGAGGAGCCCGACTCATGATACTGGAATGTTCAGTGTTGTCAATATTGGATAAGCTCACTGTCACACCTACCTTTTCTACATTTCAGCCTGAACAGCAGAACTAAGCTTAGATCTAGATTTGGATTTTGAACTCAGAAGTCCAGTAATGATGAAATTTAATCAGATCTACCATGCAGTTATGAACCATCTTCAGTGAACAATGAAAATCCCTTTACAGGTGAGCAATCTACTGCAAAATCAGCTATAAATATTATAAAAGATCCAATTGTTTTCATTTAAAATTAAACATAATTGTTTCAAGCCCAAACAGTTGCCAAAATAAACCAGAATGCACTTAGTTACATCATAACACAAAAGGCAACCTAAGTATCCCTTTCCTGAGGTAATGATGTAATCTAATCAATTTAATTTCACATTATTAGTTACGCAGCAATAGGAGAGGCAGGGTATCAGGGTATTAAATGTTATATGTCCTTACAAAGCTTTGAAAATTCAGCCCTGGATTGGACATCTGAAGACCTCCCTCAGAACTAAGGGGTAGAACAGAATTGCATTAAGGCACATATTTCTTATCTAGACATGCAGATCTGTAAACCCTCATTTTAAACAAACGTGTTTCCTGTGAAACATATTTCAGACCTTGTCCCTTTTGTTTTCCAGCAAAGCACAGTGAGCTGCGGCTGCTGCCTGTTTGTTTATGTTATGTTTATGCAAATGGGAAGCAATTCCATTTCCCATTTAGCCGATGCCACAAAAATTGACCCTCTTAATTAGCTTCAGGTTCTTTTCCAGAGGGTTTACTAGGGGTCATAAGACCAGTAAAGCCCACAGAAGAAAAAGTATAAGGACAGCTCGGTTCTTGAACCCGTAACTTCACATGAACTAGCTCAGCCTTCCTACATCACCCTTTTCAAAAAGGTCTAAACAATGCCATGAAGATAAACTTGTATTGACTGCATGCCCAGGGTGACTTGTGCAACTCCTCTGCAATAGTCCACATCTCTAATGAGTCCAGGACCACTCACACAAGGCATTAGGGTGCACCTGGACATTAACACTCCAGGTATCATGAACACATTGTACCATCTTCACCTCCACCTGCCTTTTGGTGCAGGCAAGGTGTTTGTTCCTTAAGAGCACCTTTCCTTGCCACCATCCTACATCCAATATTTTTTTTCAGGCACTTAATACTGTTCCTCTCACTGAACTCTTGACCACCACAGCTGGTTAAAGTCCTTCCAACACAAGTCTCCTTGCAGTCCCAAACCAGCAGTCCCAGACAACACGAAATATCCACTAGTATCTTTAGTAGCCAACAATTCACTCAGTTCATCATTCTCTGGTGCAAATATCCAGCAATGCCTATCCAGCCTTCCTCTCCACTGGACCTCCAAGTGAGGTGGCTGACAGTAACCAGTGAGGCTCCACAATTCAGAAAGAGCTGTCTTCAGCCTCTGGCAGAAGCATTGCTTGCTCTGGTCTTGTACACCCAACACTAAACCCATACGCTTCCAGTGTTATTGATTCTGACCAGATCTCTCAGCTCCATCACCCTCCTTGACGGAGTCTCCAAGGTTGATCTTTTGCAGCCAACCACCCTGCAGACACAAAGCACCTCCAAACACAAAGGTATCCCTGAGTCTCTTCCTGCCACAGTGTACCACATCTTTGCAAAATCTTCAGTACCAAAAGAGACCAAGAGTATTCAAGACCCTTGAAGAGAGTCCACTTCCCCAGGGAAACACTTCCACCAGAAGATGAGAAGTTGTTTTTCTAGGCTCTTTCTATGCTCCACTCCCAAACCATTCCAGGGTTTATTAGCAGGTTTTTTAGCAGGAACATCATACCACTTTCAGCAGGAATATCATCTCCACTCAACTGAGTTTCTTTTGCTTTGTGAAAATTTCTTCTGGGCAGACACTGGGGAATTACTCCCGGCCAGAGGACAGCCTCTTTCATGAGAAGTCCTGATACTGCTGGGTATGTGCTTAACATCAAACCTTCAAAGGTTACCTCATGCCTAGAAAGCCCAGCCCCCCAGCATGCACACACAGCATCACACACATGCAGGGAGTTCACTACCTCAAGGAAGGGCGGAGATGACAGTACAGGCATATTCCCAGCCCATGCCCCTTGAGATAACTTTGCCCACATTAACCTCTCTCAAATTGAATTTTCTTCACATTTCATCCTGTTTTGAGCCAAGGCAGGCCTTTTCCTTCTCTTACCAGGTCCTCTGCTTCTTCATTCTATTTCTTTCTCTATATTCGATTCCCAGGGCTCAGTGTTGGGGCCAGTTCTGTTTAATATCTTTATCAATGACCTGGACAAGGGGATCAAGTGTACCCTCAGCAAGTTTGCAGATGACACTAAGCTGGGTGGAAGTGTTGATCTGCCTGAGGGTAGGAAGGCTCTACAGAGGGACCTGGACAGGCTAGACCAATGGGCTGTGACCAATTGTATGAGGTTCAACAAGGCAAAGTGCCGGGTCCTGCACTTGGGCCACAACAACCCCATGCAATGCTACAGGCTTGGGGGTGAGTGGCTGGAAAGCTTCTTGGCAGAGAGGGATCTGGGGGTGTTGGTCGACAGCCAACTGAATATGAGCCAGCAGTGTGCCCAGGCGGCCAAGAGCATCCTGGCTTGTATCAGAAATAGTGTGACCAGCACGACCAGGGAAGTCATCCTTCCCCTGTCCTCGGCACTGGTGAGGCCACACCTCGAGTACTGTGTTCAGTTTTGGGCCCCTCAGTACAAGAAGGACATTGAGTTGCTGGAGTGTGTCCAGAGAAGGGCAACGAAGCTGGTGAAGGGTCTAGAGCACAAGTCTCATGAGGAGCGGCTGAGGGACCTGGGGTTGTTTAGTCTGGAGAAAAGGAGGCTGAGGCAAGACCTTATCACTCTCTACAACTACCTGAAAGGAGGTTGTAGCAAGGTGGGTGTTGGTCTCTTCTCCCAAGTAGCAAGCGATAGGACAAGAGGAAATGGCCTCAAGTTGTGCCAGGGGAGGTTTAGATTAGATATTAGGAAACACTTCTTCACAGAAAGGGTTGTCAAGTATTGGAACGGGCTGCCCAGGGAAGTGGTCGAGTCACCATCCAGGGAGGTATTTAAAAGATGGGTAGATGAGGCACTTAGGGACATGGTTTAGCAGTGGACAGGTACAGTTGGACTAGATGATCTTAAAGGTCTTTTCCAACCAACTGATTCTATGATAGCTCTGTCTTGGCCCAGACTCAGCTAGTCACACTCCTTACGCCTCATATCTAAAAAGCAAAATTTCTGCTAATTTCACATGAATTCACCCCAATCCTCTTCCCACTAAACGCATGAATGCCCTTTCATCATAGCCACCTGTGGAAGCAGGCTGCCTGGCTTCTGCCCATCCATAATTCATTTCATCCCTTCTCTGCAGGGATTTTTAAATTTCACAAATAGCCAATTTCAAATGAATTTTAAAGAATCGCTCAAAAGCTATTAAATTCTTTCAGGTTTTGTGAAAAGAAAAAAAAAAACCTCATAAGCTTGTTCTGAGGACAGGGATACAAATTGGCACCTATACTGACAGCAAGGCTGCAGCTTTAGTTCGGAGGTTATCTGTGCTGTTTGACCTTTCAGGTAGCTGGGCAGCACACCTGCAACTTGAAACCAGCCATACTACATTATTTTCTTTCACTCAGCCAGTAACTGGGGGATGCAGAGAAACAGCTTTGCAGATATTCTGCGTGGGAGAAGGAAATGGGAAATACTTTTAAAACACCATAATCATAAAACCATAGGGGAGGGGGAGAAGAAAAAAATCAGGCTTTGCTAATTCTATCATTACTAGATTAATTTCAAGTTCATATTTTTAACTTTGGTAATAGCCACACATTCTCATCTTACCTTAGCAAAGCACAGAGGAGCCAAACCAAGTACTTAAGCACAAAATTTCCCAAGTGCAGGCAAGCCAGGAGCCGAGGGCAATGCAGCAGAAGCAGCACACAGCTCAGGCAGGGTGCTGGTAACAGGGTCCATCAACAGCTCCAGACACAGCAAGCAGCAAACCAAGTCCAGGGACCATCCAGGGAGTCCCCTCAGGAGCAGCAGGGGACAGAGTCAGGCAGAGGACTGGAGACATACAACAAGGCACACTGGAGGGCCCTATCCAGGAGAGAGCTACCAACAGCACAGGTCCGATGCCTATTCAGGAGGCAGAGGCAAATGCAAGGCTGGAGACCAGCACTCCTACAACATAGCCTAAGGAAGGACTGATGGTCTAGGCCTGAGCTTAAATGGGGCTCCTGGGCCCACGGATGTGGATGGAGGCCCCAGGTGAAGTTGTTCAGGGACATTACAGCCTGTTAGTGCCCTCAAGGCCCTCACAATGAGCGCCTGTTACAACCTATTCTGGGACTTAATCAGTGTAAGTAATATGGTGAAAAAAAAGGTGAGCTTTCAATATAATGTCATTCAGTTGGAAGCAAATTCACTTATTCTAAACAATGAAGGCTTAGCTTTAGGATTTTCACTTTAAAGAAGAAAGAGGTGCTCACGTCCATGTTTTAGCCACATTATTCCTTCTCAGAGCCTCACAATGAGTATGAGATATCATGCACTGATGTACACATTCATTGTCAAAGCAAGCACATCAGAATATTTCCCAAACACTGAAAATTAAGTCATACACAAATCCTATCACAGCCAGTTTCTATAGTAAGCCATCAAGGATTTCAGAGTGAGACCACAAAGACAGTCTGGCCATTTGGTGCAAATTCTGGAGGAAGGCTTTAGCATGGATCACCCCTAAACTGAGCCCATCCTGTCCCATGTCTTCACGCTGCCTTCACAGGACTGGATTCTGGATTTCATGAATGGTCAGAGAGAAAGAGAGACACAAGTCTCTTAGGGGATGGATCCTGTTAAGAAACTGCCACAGTTGGTGGAAGCCCTCCAAAATGACCGTGAGCCACTAAGGTGATCCTCAACATCCAGAGCCCCCGGCTCTGCATCTCAGGCTCAGACTCCTACCCGTGATTTCACCCCTGAAGTCAACAAGACTTGCATGAAAGTTGACAAGCAGCAGATAACATGCCTTTGCATCACACTGCATTGCCACCACGAACCAGGTCTCTTTTTGCACAGCCAAATGAGCATGTGGAGAAGAGCAGATGACTAGGGGATAGCAGACAAGCTTGCAGGAAAAGAGACACTGTCCCTCTTGGAAGTTATTTCTAACACCTGTTGTCTTTAGACCTCTATGTCCCATTTCCAACAGCATCTACCCTCACACTGTGCAAGTGGCTGTAGTTCTGCAAACGTTTTGGACTGCCAGTACTGTGAGATGCCCAATAACCACGGCTGTCACATTGCTAGCGGCAGCTGTCTTGATGATGCTCCCTGACACAGAGCACACTTCTGCTTTGCAACTTTCTGGATCTACCCTGCACTTAGGAATGACACAATAGGTGAGCACAGCCCGTTGCAACACACGTTGTTGGAGAAAAGCTCTGCTATTTGCACCAAACCCAAACTACAGCATCCATCTGATGCCTGAAGCCTTTCATGGGATGAACTCTACTGCTGGGGACTGACTTCTCCCTGCACACACCCCACTAGAGCGGTGAAACGGTGGCTCCCCAAGGGGAGGCAGCACTTGAGCAGTTAGCGCCAACGTTAGAGCTGAGAACAGCACCATGCCTCTCCTCTCCTCCATACTGGGTAGAAAGTGGGGTTTGGCAGCAAGTCCTGTCTTAGTGCCTTCTGCAAACACACACAGATGCAACAACACATCCACTCACACGCACAGAGGGAAAATATGGAGTTGTTTTCATTAGTAACAGGGAATCTCTATTAGAGAAAGATGGTGCCAATTAGAGAGATTTGTCACTGTCTTTTCAAACAGAGCCTAGGATGGGGGATGCCACAGGAAGATGATGACGATGACAACACAGTGAGGGGCTGGGCCGTGAGTACCTGAGGCAGAGAGAGTCATTACAGGGGCAATGAACATGGGAAATGAAAGATTTCCCAACAAAATCATAGGGATTTTGCATTTTAACTGAGTTCTCAGGCTTCAGTTTTAATTGTGCTTTTACTTGGTGCAAAGCAGTTTTAAAAATCAGCTTAGAGGGAGAAAATGAAGAGGCACAGTTATATGAGGCTTGGGACATTTAGAGCTAAAATGCTGACTGTTATCTTGGGCAGTTCACAAATAGTACTTACACAAGCTGGGAACTGCTTCACCACTGCCAGTACTCCTTTAACTCCTGACCTTTTCCTGGACATCAGATGGGAATGATTTTTAGTCTATCCGGTCTGGACTAAATTTGATCCCAAGCACCAGGGCAAGGAAAGAAAAAAGTTTATTCTTTAAAAGCTTTACATACTGGATGCTTAAAATTTAACGCTCGCCCCTTAGAGCGATATTCCTAGCTCAGAGCTGGTAAGAAGCAACATGTTTTTTGCTTTAATCCTTTCCAAAGACACATTCCATAAATCGTTAGCATCCTTGCCAACCACTCGGTCTCTTAGTGAGCCCACATACCAGCTTTAAAGTAAGCTCTTCTAAAACCAATGCAACAGTCCTGTGGGTTAAGCTTATATTATTTCCAGATTCGTATAGCTGCAGGCTCCTTTTTAAAGTTGCAAATGATAAGTCATCTTTTTGTTGCCAGTACTTTTCTTTTTTTTTTTTAAACTTTGTTTAAACATTGTTCACTGATGCACTTAGTGAAAAACAGACTGTACTAGCTGTAACATAGCTGTATGTGCTGTAGCAACAGGAATACAGTATGTATTTTGCAGCAGGAGGGGTGAAGAATCCCTGCTTGGACAATTCAGTCTACTAATAACTCCAGTATAGATACCAGTGCTTAAAAACAAATTCAAGCAACATATTGCACTGACACAGCACCTTTCATCTCAAAAGATACCAGTTGCATACTCTCAACAGCATAACCATAAGCTGTCCAAAGAAACTACCCTAAAAATTTACAAGGGCATGAGGGACTTCTCTATCGTCTCATGCCAGCTACCCACAGACAAAAAAACCAAGCATAATACAGTCACTCCTCCTTCTGGCGCACTGGGGTTGGGTAAAGTTCCATTTGTTCACTGATGGCTTCATCTCTCCCTGCCCTGACCAGCACAGAAAGCAGGGAACCAGGCACCAAATGCTTTCGGTACATTGGAGTCCTTGCTTCTTCTCTATTTCCTGAGGGACTGTAAAAATTTATAGTAAAGATGACACCACCCCAAAATTACACTATAGAAACATAGATGCATGAAATGCTCTTCTTTTCACCTTTCACTCCCTTGACTAGTTTTGTCTTCCACTGTATCTCCATCGGTCCTGCCACAGCTCACCAAAATTTAAGCTGGAGTTGAGAAAGCTTTTGCTTCTCTCCATAAGAGGAGTTAATTTTCTCTCCATCTTCCCCTGGTTTGAAAGCCAGGTGCTTTCTCTAGCTTCCCTTAGGAGTTTGGTACCAGAAGCAGAAACAAAGGGGACCAATTGCAGAAAACTCCGGGGAGTGATGCTACCCCATATCTTCAGATCCTATTCCATGGGGTCTCTTCCACTCTCGCTTGCTCCCACAGCTCACACCAGAGCTGCACCTTGGTGGTCAGTGGGAGCTCTCAGTTTACTTAAAGCAGAATCTGCTTTTATGCTCCCAACTGCCTATATATCTGAAGAGCCATGCAGTGATGCCCAGCGAAGAGACTGAATTTGTTTTTAAATGATACATCCTGCAATCTCATCAGCCTCCAACTTAACCTTGATAAACAACAGGGTATCAGTACTGGAAGCTCCAGTCAGGACTGGATTGAGGCTAGCCAGCTTTTTGTCAGCATACTACATTTATCAGTATACTGTGTTTGACCCTTTTTATGGATCAGCTGGGAAACCAAAGCTCCCATGCCTGCCTGTGAACTCACACTCTGGTTCTGCAAACATTTATATAAACAACTTAATCCCACATACTTGACTGGTCTCCTAATTGAATATTTGCAAGATTTTGACCTTAGTGTAAACTGACTTCACAGGAGACCAGGCAGCAATTTCCACACATTAAAAGACTGGCATTAAAATACCAAAAATCCATTCTCTCCATGCCTGAATTCACCCTGAATTTACCTTTTGTCCCTCAAAACCGAGAACAAGAGAAGGAAAGTCAGGATGCATAATCAGAGTGAGGGTGAGGCATGAAAGCAGAGTTGACCAACATGAATGCAAAGTTCCCCTTCGCTTGCTCTGTTGTACTGTCATGGTCAGCCTGATTGCTTGGGGGCCATGAGAAGTCAGATATGGTACATCTGTTTCTAAAATTTAAACCTCTAAGCAAGAAAAGTCAGAGGGTTTCTTTTGAAGTGTGATTCAGCTGCTTACGCTCTTCAGCAGAAAGCAGAAGGTAGGGCTTCCATGCACGATTAATGTGAATATTTATTGACCTTGGGCATACATAGGAGCTACTTAAGAAAACTATGTTAGCATATCGTAAAGGTAACATACTGCTGGCAGACTATGGTACAGCAGTGAAGATGCATAATTATTTTGCAGGCAAAAGTGAGTGAAGAAGCTTGCAAGACTAAGCTTCCTCCTGCCAGTGCCTCAAGATGAGGGCCGGAACACTTTTGGGATAAGCCTTGAGCTGGAACAAAGCTATTCCCCTCGCATTTCCCTTAAATGGTGTGTCTGACTCACTGTATTTGGGGGACATGCCTTGGTTACTCACTGGCTGTTTATCTAAATTCTAATCGTGTGATTAAAATAACTGGTTTATAATCCCCAGATCGCAAGGACCCAGATCCTGGTATCTCTCACACTGATTTAAATGCTGAGAGCAGGCCTACTTACATGAGCACTTACTGACTGTGCCGCAGACCCAGCTCTTGCTGCAAGCCACAGGGCAGAGCACAGCCACCCTCAGACCTCTCTAGCACCATTGCTCAGCCTGGGATGGCATCAGGTTTCCAAAGGGAGCTTGTGGGTCACTGAGGGAGCGAAAGGATGGTCCTGTGGCTAACCTGCTGAAGCAAACCAGGCTCAGACCCTTGTCAAGCCATAACTTAAGGCTGTAGGATGGTGCAGAAAATTCACTTGGACTTTCTCTCCGCTCCAGTTGTCTAACAGAGCTAGAGATAAGAGATAAACAGAGAGAAGTCGGGGGGTTTTTTCCTTCTCCTGCCTTTGTAGGCTGTGGTTTCCCCCATTAGCACCAGGTTCTCAGCACGGTGTATAGCACTGCTGGGTCAGGCTTTCAGACAGGCTTTTTGCTGCAAGTACAATCCAAGTGATACTGTTCAAGACCTTCATCTGCTTTTGTAAAGCATATAAAATAAATCTGGATGGGAGGGATAACCAAGTTGTTTCAGGACTGGGCCTGATATTTTTTGCCTCAAGTTCTGCTGGCAACAGTGAGTAAATTTGGTGCCAGCCATTTTCTCCTGATGCTACAGAAGGAGAGGAAGCCTTCCTAGCTGCGGGAATGCTGACTTGCTGTTCTGCCGTTCAGCCACCGAGAAGGTGGATGTTGGGGCAGAAGGTCGGGAAAGGGAGTGTTCCCTGGACTGCAGCCTCAGCTGGATGCACAGCGCTGCTCTCTGTAATGGCAGGGGCCAAGAGGACCCGTGAGTGCACATGCTGGGAGTGAAAGGACACTAATTTGTTGACAGTTAACAAAGCCGATAGCTAAGGGATGTGTCATAACATTCCAAGGAGCAAAACTACAATAATAGAATGTGTTTTCACTTTAGATAGTGTCTTTTTGGCTAATAGATGCAGAGAAAACAAAGGATGAGTCTTTATGAGAAAGGGGGAGGTGAAACTCACTACTTTGAACCCTGTGGATGGCCCTTAGAGAAGGGGCAGGTAGTGAGACTCACCAGTACTCACTAGTAGTTAAATCACAGATATCCATGCACGTGGAGAAGAGAGAAAGGCTCATAACGAAACTCAACCAAGTCCCATTGCTGCCACAAACTCTCAGCGACATCCATGGGGTTTGGATTAGGCCCCTAATGAGCTGCCTTTATCCCTTCAACTCTGTAGTTGCCAGAGGTGCCAAAAGTGGATTTGGGGAATATAAAACGAGAGAGGAATTCCCACAGCAGCACTGAGCTCTTTAGCTGGTACTCGTAGAGAGCGTATTTCTTCACCAACTCCATAAAGCAGGACTGCAACAGGGGGACTCGTGATTGTTTGCTTTATCCATCCCGCACCACGTCAGACTACGCGCTGGGTGCTCCTTACTTGTATGTCAGCTTCTCCCTAGCAACATGACCTAAAATAAGACTGCCAAGGCTATTAGGCATTTTAAAGTGAAAGAACACAACGTGAACACCCATTATGCTCTCTGTTCAGCTGGATTTCTTAAATATGTTCTAGATGGTGGGTTTGGCTTTCTTAAGGACAGAAGAGAAAAAAGCCATGTCTTTGTTCAAGTATTGTTCTTCCTTCTGAGCACAATGGGTTGTGTGTTTTGTCCCCACAGTGCAACAGGTTTTCAACTCAATGGATGGAAATACTAACTCACAGCTTTAAAATGGCAACACATCACACTCTGGGGACTAGCATTTGCTTTTGAACTTGAGTGGTATAGTCATTAAAAAGATTCTTATCTCTTGACTTAGTCATGCATATGCAAAATAAATGTGTTTATCCTGTCCTGCAAGATCTCATTAGGAAACACATCTGACATTCTTATGAAGGACAATGTTTGCTCAATTTTCATTTAGTGTGCGTGGAGGATAAGCAAGCTCTGAATCACCTTTCACCTATGCACAAAGCTGCAGCTGAATGACAAAAACCCGTAGTGTTGTTTGAGCATCATCCAGTGTTACCTGTACTGAAGCAGTATCTTGAGTTCCTGCTCTGTCAGCTGGAACCCTGAGCATGGTGCAGAAACAGTCTTGCCACACAGTGCTAGTACAATTCAGGCCTGTCAGCATCAAGGAGGCCAGATAACGGCATGCAGAACCAGCCCGTTCACACACAGCAAGCCAAATGCATCCATACTGGGATCCTCATGGATGTGCAGCAGCCACTTTTCAAACCTAAGTATGCCAGGCTATCACAGGTGCACAAATTGATCTGGTATTATACAGAAGGCAGATGTCTAGAACTGACTAGGTCACTAAATTGCCAAGAAAAACAATAAGCTATTTCCAGAAAGTAACTGGGTTGGCAAGTCTACAACCTGCAGCAAAAGGAGTCAGAGTCCAACCCATCTTTTTAATCTAAATACTCATCACCATCATCTCCCGGCTATGGAGGATGAATGAATTGCTCATCCTCTTTTTAATTAAGTTATGTAGCTATAGTACACACTACAAAGTTTCTAATAGCAAAAGTTGCTGTCACAGAGAAGTGTAGGGCAGTAGGCATTTTGAAAGTGTGGTTTCACATAGCTTTCCAAGACTACTTTAAGAAAGCAGGGAGAAATCCAGGCTGCGTACCATTGAGTCTACTGACTTGAAGTAACCAGTTACCACCCTGCCAACTCCAGTTAAAAAAAAAAATGCACCCAAAAAAAAAGGAACCCCCATAACATTCATCTGAGGATGCATCACACCAGGGCTGGCTAATTCACAAACTGCTATTCATCATAGTATAAGCAGAAAAATTGAGTCATTTTGGGAGAAAACATGAAGCCTCATGGACCAGGTTTCCCCATTTAAAGGCCCCTTTCAATCAACCAAACTTTTGTACAGCAGCTGTGGTGTTCAAGAGGATGGTGTTATCTCTAAAGCATCCTGATGCCCCCACCTGGTACAGAGCCCTCTCTGGGGCATTCATTTAGGCAACACATATATGGGCAGGCTGCTGCTAATGTGTGTCATTTCTGTGGAATTAGGCTGCTGGCAGATAAATGCAGTGTGTGAGGACCTGCGTTGCTGTGTGGGTACTCAGTGGGTGTTTCTCTCCCCTAAAACTCCCCTTACTTGCAACAGCATTTACCGATGAGGAAACAGTTACACGGCCTGGCATCCGCGACTGCACACAACCCCAAGTGTTCCTCTTCCACCAAATCCGCAGTTACAGCAACAAACTGGACCAGATTCACTGCCCCACTCTGCCCATTGTGCATGGCAAGGCCAGTGCCACGCAGCCCACGCACACCAGTGAATCTTATGCACAAGCTCACTTGTGGTCGGCTTTCTATTTTGAGCTGACCAGAACAGTTCAAACAACATTAATCCCTCAGGGCAAAGCAGATGTCAAGGTTTAAAAGAAAAAGCATTTTGAAGCAGTCCAAACACACACAAAAATGCACTCCATTGTACAGCGTTGGCCCATCTCTGCAACCAGGGAAGGGCTGACACCACCCACGGAGCCTGGATCAGCTCCTTCTCCTCGGGGCTTGGTTTATCCTCCAAATACAAAACTATTTTCCTGACCAAAACAGACAACAGAAACCTTTTATGTGCTGCTTCTCCCTGCCCTGTCCTCACTTTGCTGCTTAATGCTCTCTTACCCCACAAAAACCACCTCCTTACTGAGGCGCTCTCAGCCTCATCCAGGAAACATCTCCTCTCCGCAGCACCTCAGGTGGGTTTGATGATGGAGCAGGACTGGCAGCTCCTTGGACCTCTAAGGGACGTATCATCAGTTATACTTCTCTTTTTGGAAAATCACCCACCCAGCAGTGGATTCAGCAAGGGAACAGAAAGGGCTGAAATGCCCCATTTCCACCCAGATCATTAAGTACTGACACTTGCTCAACACCTGGGAGAGATGCTGCACAGTGCTCAGGGCAGCTGGGGCTGTACCCAAGCCTCTCTTCATGGGGGCACGGACGGTGTCCCTGGTCACAAGGGGCCCTCAGCCTCTCACCTTTGCCGGCCAGTGCCTGGCAATAAGCAAGATTCTGACGAGACATTTCGGGCAGCACTCTACCACGTACTGCTGCTGGATGCAGAGGGGTTCTTGCTCCTGTTGTAGGTTTCTACTACCGCTTTATCTCTAAGGCTGCATTTCATGCACATCCTGTGTGTACTCTGTCCTCTACTCTGTGGAAAGTTAACAGGAGCAAAATTCAGGTATTTTCATCACCCCACCTCCCTTCTTCCCCTTCAGGTACCTGGTCTTTGAATCAAGTCCTTCCTCCAGTCCCTGGGCTCTTGCCCCCTCTTCACTTATGTTTGCGTGATGCTCCCATTGTCTGGACATTTGTCTCAGCTTTGAGTCTCTGACTGCCTCTGGACTTCAGTCAAAATGGTCACCATCACTTGCTTAGACATGAGCTCACTGCCCCATTGGCCATTCCTCAGCTGTGCCACCCCCAGACTCAGGCAGTCTGGTCACCAGTTATTCAGGGACTGTGCTGCTACATAATGCTGGGAAATTAGAATTCGTTTAAACCAAGCACTGCGGTAGCTCAGGATTAGCAGGGATAATTTAAATATTTGACTGCAGTGAAAGTTATTTCCACTCTGACCTGGGAACCACCTCTCTTCATTTGTGGCACTCCACGTCAGATGGAGTATTACCCACTTCCTCAGGAAGCCTCTTGTCCAGAGGGGCAGCCCTTTTGATAAATGACCCTCGCATAAAGTAGGCATGAAAGTGGCCCCCCTCTTCCCTGAAGATATTTTGCCCTACCAAGGTTTGCCAAGTGGGGAACAAGCCCTGATAAGGAGGAGTATCACAGCTGAAGAGGGAAGGAGTGAGCAGTGCTCCATGTCTATGAGGAAAGGACAAGAAGCGAAAAAAGAAACCAGGCAGAGGTTGAGCTGAACAAACCCTTTAGATACCTATTTGCTTCTGCAAATGCTCCTTCTTCTCTGTTCTCACCTGCTGCCTCGGTTTCCCCCCTCCAGGCCCAGGATCCAGGCACCCACCGGTGCTCGTCATCACGCAGGCTGCTGATGTCTCCCAGGGCTCACGTGAGGTCTCTTCCTCAGGGCCCATTTTTCTATTTGGACACAAATCAAAGCAGTGTTGGCTGGCTCTGGACACTCTCAGGCAGTCCCTTCTGTCTCACCAGCCTCTTTCTTACACAGAAAACTATTAAACTTTTTTTTTTATTTGGTATTATTTATTTTGCCCCCAAACCTGGCTTCAGGAATGGCTGATGAATTACTTTAACATTTCAAACAATCAATTTTGGACAGAGATCAAGCAAGAACCTGGATGGTAAATCATTGGGAAGGTTATTGATGATGACAGACAGATGGTTAGAGAGAAAGACTAATCTCAAAGTTACCTCCAGCATCTTGGCCCCGGTGACCCATGAAGCAGCATTTTATGCGACCATCAGCTCCATCAAGCAGAGGATCAGATATGCTCATCCTGTGAATAAAATACTTTGGAAAACAGCTGTAATACTTACTGTCCTTTGATCTTTCTGCTGCCTCCCAGTATGCTTATTGCTACTTTAAATCAATCCCCTGATGACTTCTCAGGGAAGGGGGAGACTGTTGTCCTATAGTCAACGTGTTATACAGACGCCCTGAACATTTCTGGTTATTAAACACTCCCTAGCACACTTTTGTGAGAGGGAGTCCTGGGTGTCCCTGTAAATTATGGCTGAGGTAACCACATTTCTGCCTGCGCAAGAATTTCCATTGTCATCCCATAGGAAAAATGTCTCTTCACTTCTCCTCTTGCAGGCCTCCTCTGCTGGCACTGCGAAGTGGCACCCTGCCTCCTGCCCAAGAGGTAAGGGAACGATCCCTATATATGGTCTGAAAAGTGACTTGGGAACTTGCATGAGGTAAGGGCATGGTCCTAAGCTGGCACACGTTATTATTACATGGATAAAGCTTCTGTAGCCGGTAGCAATGAAAAGAAAAAAATATCAGAAAGATTTCCCATAAAAAGTTCAGTAAAAATTTTTTCAGATTTTCTGATCTTTCGGAAATATTTGAAATATTTGAACCCTCCCTCAAATTATGCACTAGAGAAGAAAACAGTAAGAAAAGACAAGGATTTGGACCAATTTGGGTCTGTAACAGGACACAGAATTTTATAAGCCATTTTTCATCACAGTATCTTTTCAAACCTCCCCCTCTCATCACTGCCCACAAAGATGTGGAGACCCCACACTTTACAGATGTCCCTTTTCTAATTCTCTGACTTTGTGTCTGTGGTGCTCTTGGCAGAAGCAAGTGTAGACATAGCGCTGGTTTGGATTTGAGGGTAATACCTCCCTTTTGTATGGATTCACCAGCTGCATTTGAGGGTGTCGCACACCCAATAACCCACAAGCTCAGGTTATCCTCCTGCTTTGCAAGGAACCAAAGGCAAACGACACAGGACAGGACAATCTGACATGAGCCAGACGGTGCTGTCATCAGCCCAGGGATTCTCACAGGTTTCCACAATGCAGAAAGGAGGAGGTGATATGAGATGATGGACAGAGTATTAAAGCAAAAGGAAGAAGCAAAGATCCTCCCCAAGCACTCCCTCACTGTTCCTCTGTAAATAAGCAAACATGTTAATAAAGGAAGAGCAAAAATTCAAAATGCACTTTGCAACTAACTAAAGAAAGCCCTAGAAAGGGGCAGGGCCTATGGAAGCTGAGACACACAAGAATCATGATAGAAAGAGAAGTGCTGGAAGGAAAAAAAGGCAGTGAAACATAAGATGGCAGGGAGAACCAGAAACTCAGTCAAGATTAGAAAACATTTTTATTATACTTGGCATTAATAACACAATGCTAAGATGTAGAAGAAATGTCTGTAATACTCCATTGTATATTAATTTAACAGCAAGAAAAAAAGTAACACTCTGGGAACATGATGCCCCCTTGCTGCCAGCTGCCTGCTGTGCCAGCGTGGCTGCTCGCCCTCCTCTCCCTGCTCCTGGCCAAGCCTGCTTTCGGAAGAGGGTCAGTGAGGTCTGGGGGCTGGAGCTTGCTGCGCCATGAGGCCTTTGAGAAGGGAGAAGCCAATGTCCTTCCCTGCTGACAGGGGGGATGCCCCGTCTCCAGCGAGGGGCTGGAGTCACAACTCCATGACACCGGTTGCAGGTTTTTAGTTTTAGAAATGGTCTCTGTTGCTGCAGCGGGCAACACACTGTCAGCGCAGCGCGGTATCCAGCAGTGCAATGCATCACGCATGCACACGTTCAGTGCTTTAGTTGTTTCACACACACGTGCGCAATGCACGCACGCACACAGGGGGAGGACTGCAAATAGCAAAAGCAGAGAGCAGTGGTGGACCATCAGCATCCGTCTTGTACCAGGTGTCACCGATTTTCAGTATGCACTCAGCAATACGGTTGAGATGATCACCCAGTAGCAACCTGTGACTCCTCGCACCCAGAGAGATGCTCTTTTGCTTTAATCCCCAAGACTGCTGGAGACAGTCTGCGATGACTCAGAAATGGGATTTGTGTAGATAGCGCTTGCAGTGTAAAGCTTTCTAGTTTTACAGGCTAAATCATTACCTTGGCATCTCCCGCACCAGAAGCGCAGGCCTCTGCCGCTTGAGCTAGCAGAGAAGAGAAAGAGGAGAGGTGGTGGTGCTGCCAAATGTGGGAGAGAGTAAGGAAGAAGGGAAGGGCGAGGAAGATGCAGCCTTTGGGAAGGGAGGATGCAGCAGTGACCTCCCCCGGGGTCTGCATTGGCTGTGAAGCTGCCTCCCATGCTCCCCTGGCTGCAAACAGCCTGAGATGGCTGCATCTGCCTGCTGAGGGGCTCCTCAGCTTTGCTAGCCATGCAGTAGCCACTCACTGAGCTCAGGCCTCTGTCCCATGCTATGCCTGTGTTACCCTGGGCTTGTCAGAGGTACAGCTAGACCTTCTTTTTGACACAGTCTCACTGGGAAACTGAAGAATCTCTCTTCCCTAAGCATATAGTCTTTCCCTTCATGTTTCCAGCTTCCCAAGAAGATGCAAGATTTCAAAGTCGTGACAATTCCATGCACAGAGTATCAGTCAGCAGCCCAGAATTTTGCCCATCCTTTGCCCATCATCGAGGGAAACCCACACCTGAACAAAGCAGCAGCAATCATTACTGCTGCACTTCCACTTGGAAAACAGATTTCTTGCAGAGGGATCCTTTGGTGTAGAACATACTAAAAAAGGGGAGGGGGGGTTGCTTTTAATGTTTCACTTACAAGGAAAAGCTTTGACCGCTTTGCATTTCAGGGCTCAGTAAGCAAATTCTGGAGCACAGCTAATCAGGTAAATGATGAGTGACCGGTATTCTCACCCCTCTCTCTTCCTCTCTCTTCCCCAGCTGAGGAATATAATATGCAGGATCCTGCACAGTGGTTGAGCGGAGGTTTGACAAACGCAGGGCTGAGTACATAGCAGAGACTTTCAAGTGGTTGTGCTGATGCAGTAATTTCATAGTTTGCTCAGTTCCAGACTTTAACCTCAGTGCCAAGAATCAATGCCATATAAAAATGAAAAGTCTAAAATAATTTTAAAATACACAGAGAGAAATGCAATGCAAAATATAGCTAAAAATAAAAGAGCAAAAGTAAGCAAATAAGGAATGCTCAAAATGGGCATGGCACTTTCCTCTGGATCAAAATTAAGACTTAGTTACCACCCAGTCCAGTGAACCTGGAGTGGATCTGGAACACATTAAAGATTTGGAATAAAAAAATACAGAGTTGAAAAATTATATTTAAGTTTGGTTACTAATTAAAATAAACTGCAAAAATAACAGCAATGGGTTGCCAATATTATTTGTACTTTTATACTGCTTCCAAATACCCTGGGCAGAACTGCACTGTTTAGTCCTTTGAAAGAGTAGAACATTTGAATAAAAATGTATAATCAAGTTTAAGACTTTAGAAATAGTGCACAGGAATAAAACCGTCTGCTGTATGTTCTCAAGCTTAAAAGCCAAGTACCAACTGTACTAGCTCGTGATGTTTTACATGATCATCATGGTACTAACTTGATCTTGGGGAGCAGCAGGAGTGGGGCTGCTCCAGAAGTGGGGACGAGTCGGGAGCCAGGAGCAGCCCCAACACAGGCTGTGCCCTCACCAACAGGTACAGTCCCAGGGGGCTGACCGCAACGGGTAGGTCTGGGGGCTGCTAACCAGGTCCACTGACAGCCCCAGGCAAGGCGGGAGATCAACCAGTTCTGTGTCCGTGCAGGGGTCCTGTCAGGAGCAGGAGGAAAGGGGCCAGACACAAGACTAGAGATGAGGCCACCTGCAACATGGGGCCAAGATCAAGCCAGGAAACAGGGCAGAGGCAAGGCTGAAGACCTGCATGCCCACAGCACAGCTCAGGCTCAGACTAGACCTGGTGTCCAGGCTGGATCCAAAATGGAGCCCCTGGGCCCACACGCAAAGGGGGCAAGGTAGGGGTTTCAGGTGCCAATTCATATACCGTCTTAATTTAATGCATCTTTTGGCCTTTTGCCTACTGAGTGTATTGAACTCCATAAAGTGCCTTTGAACTTGTACGGAAATGTCTTTAGACTTTTTTTTTTCTTAAAATGGATGTTAAGGATACTAAAAAAGAAAAGCAAAGTACCTGGGGTTTTTTCTTCTTTTTTTTTTTAAAGCACAATCTGAACTAAACTGGGTCCTGCCAACTACCGATTTGCTGTAGACAATTTGGGCTGTGAGGCATCAGATCAGCCAAGGTCAGAGAGAGCAGGACAAAGCCCTGCTGAGAGGTCTCTCAGAGGAAACCCGAGCGCTGGCAGACCCGGTGGCAGTGATCCCCCAGACAATCTGGATCAGAAGTCCGAAGAGCTTCTTATGGCTAAGACATTGGGTCTTTCACATGAGAATAAAGACAGAGCTTGTGGTCCATGAAAAGATCCCCTTAGACATTTTGTGACAAGAGGAAGCTTTGCCCCAATTCCCATTCCCCCACAGCAGGACTCCAGTCAGCACAGGAGACACAGAGCTCCCAAGTTGCTGCTTGATTTTCAGTGTGACTTGCATTTCAGAGCATCTGGCCTATTCTCTCTTCCTGACTTCTTTTTGGTGTTTGCCCTATATATTTGATATGGCTTAGCCTATGCTGAAGACACCATACGAACAGTCTCTTCAGACGCTGTCTTGGCACTTCCATTTCCAGGTCAAAATATCAGCTAAAATGGTCTCAAGTGGTCTACAGGGTAGGTTGGATTCCAGGTTCATCCAACCACGTTCACATACAAAATAGTTCAAGGGAAGTGAATGTCCTCCAAAATAAAATCTTCAAAGGACCAGAGACTGAAAAAACTGATCAGATGACTGGTTCATTTTTACTCAGGAAACTATGGTATGTTTTGAAAAGCTCGACAGACAGTCTCTTTCGCATTTGATAAATTCCTTGCTCTCTTGCACACTAGCTATCCCAAACGTCTGCTCAGTAGCTGCCGCCCCACTGTAACATCTTGCCTTCTTCTCCACAGGAACACTGTAAATTCACTATCCTTTTTTTGTAATCCATCTTTCTCATTACTTCTGTCAAGGAACCACTTGAGCTTCTTTAATTCACCCACATTTTCCCAGGCACAGCTAAAAGCCTTTGGTTGTGTTCACGACAGGAAATGCCTGATTATCTGTTAGGTAAACTGATGAATTGAATACCAAAATCTTCCAGGACAGTTTTCAGCCTTTTAAAAGCAGTTCTCAGTCCAGTCCTATTGTCCCGTTTCCTTAATACAATCAGAGCATCTTTGACCTTTGTCTGAACCCCATGGCAATGATTAAAGACCCTACTGGGGGCAGCAGCGGTCACGAATGGCACAGATCTTCACAGGGTTCCCACCAACTCCTGTACTTCAGCAGAAGACTCCAGCAGTCAGATATTTTGAAGGCTTCTCCTTGCTGTTTTTCACCAAAGTGTATCCATTACTCTTCCATGGGGTCAAAAAATCAGCAGTCAGTCACTTTGGTTTACACTGGCCATCTTCTGCCCTCTGAATGCATTTAGCATTGCCTCATAGGAAAAATAATACTTGATTGTCAGATTTCTACAATTTCTAATTAATCCAAAAGTTTTCCCCATCTGTATTCCTTCCCTCTGCCTTTCCGTATTGATTCCTTAGCTCAGGAAGGCAGATCCTGAGCAGATTTTCTGATTTCCCTTAGGCAGACTTCTGATTTTTGTTATCTTTTTACCTGCAAATGTTATTCTGCTCACTAGGTCAGCCATGCAAATCTGAAGTTTTTGATGACAGCATTAAAGACAACAGCGTTCATGGCAGTTCATAGGTAAGAATGTGGAAACCCCTGAATCAGGCTCACATAACCCAGGGACATGTAGGATGAGAACGTGACATTTTCACTGTAAGCTGTGAAGGTCATACAAGGCCACCAAACCCCAGAAGTAAGTGAAAAAGCTACGATCCTTAGAAATAATAAGTAATGACCTCCTTTACCTCCACTGTGATGTCCACAGGGACTGTATCACTCACGAATGAACTAAGCCAGCTCATAGATAGAGCAGTGAAGCAACCTAATCGCTAGTAATAATAAAAATAACTATTTAAAATGGAAGAAGCCAAGAAGTACTGTCAGTCTAAAGCTGCATGGTAAGGCAAACCAACTGCCTGACATGAAATTTGGCTAAGACAGAACTCCAGGACAAACACTGCAGTAAATGTCACCTGGGCATTACTCAGCATTTGCTCTCAAGATTTTGGCTTTTTATCACTCCAGAAAAGTAGGATTTTAGCACCCAGTTACTGTTGATAGTGATAGAAATGATAGACACACAGCACAATGTACTGGACTGATATATTCCTTCAGCATGGTCCTGAGAGTCCTTCAGGCCGACAGTGGACCAGTGGACCATCAGACCATCAGACTTATACCAGGCAGGCTCCCAGTGCCACATTGTGTGCTGGGGACGGGGGAAGGTATATATGGGAACAGACTTCCTTTACCATTGCTTCCAACCCTTGCACCCCAGAATTTATAAAAATAAAATCTCATTGTCCAAGAAAACATGAAAATTGTACTGGGCAAAAGAATTATACAGAGGATATTTAATAGCACAGAGCACTGTATAGAGGGAACAACTGGATCAGGCTCTCTATAGGTGGCTATAGGAATTGCTCACTGTTACTCTAGTATTTAATGCTGGACCAATAAACAAGGCAGCCAAGGCCATGCAAAAGCATTGAGATAGTCCTATGTATAATAAATATAAGTCTTGTATAACTTCAGCCTTAACAGGCACAAAATAGTACTGACATCTTTTTATGGGGTTTTTGGCGGGGGAAGGGAACTTTTCTTATTAAATCTTTTTTCAAAATAAAAAACTGGTTTCACTTAAAAGCAGAAAATCCTGTTAGCCATGGAAGCCCTGTGTCTTCAGCTTGTATGTTTTCAGAATATATATATATATTTTAATACATAGTGTATATATATCTATTACATGAGCTTAACCAAACTCAGAAGTAATAACAGGAGTTTTCAAATAAAATTAGGAAACTTCTACCCAAAGAAAGTGGCACTTACTGTGCAGTCAAGTGTCCCTGCTGCTACCATGCTACATAGCCACCACATCTGGTTGAAATATGCACATCACATTGTCACCACTCCATAAACCACATGCATGCTCAGGCAGAGCAAACGGGTCTCGGTCGTGTTGCTTCCAGCCTGGTCATGCATGGCCAGGGGCCTCGGGCAAGAGGTGGTGGAGGGTGAGCCCGGCAGCAGTTTTGGGCACCCTGACAGAAGGGTCACGTCACTGGCCACGGCCACCAGCCACAGCCAGGATGATGGGGACAGAGAGAGAAGGCTCCGACGCCTGTCAGGACTGTGAGGCACAAGCCGCGCTGCAGAGAAAACAGCAAGGTGAGGGTGGTGGCCGGTGCAGGTCAGGCTGTGGGGTGCACCAAGGGGGCCTGCTGGACCCTTGGGTCTCACCCAGAGCCAGTTGGAAAGAGCAGTTTTCTTCCATGGCTATCAAACGGGACCCCAAAAACAAACTCTCAGAAAAAATGCCATGGTCGCTTTTTGCTTTCCACTCACAGTTTTAATGAATGTCTTTTGGAAAGAGAAAAGGAAAAAGGGGGAATATGGCATGAGATGTGTCTGGCAAGGGTTAGGCAAGATGGTCTCAGAAGTAGAAAAACAAGGCAGAACAGAAGAAGGAAGGGGCAAATCCTGACCTCTCTGAGCTTAACAGGGGTCCAGCAGGCACCAGAGAGGGTCCTGAGCACTTCTATACTGGCATGCCCTGTCTCTGCTCTTCTCTCATCAGTGCCCAGCAGGATGTGGCCCCTCACATAGGCCTCAGAGACGGCTTTATTACATTAAAGATCTGTGAGCTGGTGCCCTTGTGTTCCTTCTTTTATAAAAGAGGAATGCGTTTTGGCTGCTGAACAAGAACAGTAAAGATGGGTTGTAACATACAGTTAAAGTACTTAAACCAACTTTTTTCATTTTATCTCTTCCCCCCCATTTGATTCACATAACAAGTAAATCCACCCACTGAATATAAACACAAATAGATTTTCATGGGAAAGTTCATTAAAAAAACCCTCAAGTCTTTTAAAAAGAATTTAAAAGGCATGTCAATGAGCAGCTGTAAGCTAAAATCACTGTCATTCTTACTCTTCCAACAAAATCAAACCTAGAATCTACCTGGGTAATTCCCATCTTTGCATAGGTCAAATTAATAAATTATGTTACTTTTCCCCAGGCCCTCTCCACAGCCAAAACTAAATCAGGATGAGCAATAAATTTACTCACTAGATGGAGCAAGAGCATCTAGATAGTAGAAGGTATGCCAAAGTACTATAATGCGAGCCTCAGAACTGGGACAGCGCAACTTCATTTGCAAGCCTCAGAAAGCCACAGAGTTCTTGTATTTTAGGCTTATTCCAGCAATGTCAGTATCACGCTTAAGTAGCTGAGCAATACTCAGAAATTAGGGGGAATTCCCTGTGTAATACTGATATGGTGAAGCTCTTCAGACTGAGAGGGGCTTCTGCCACCCATTTCTTTCTTAGTTGCCACTCTCAAGAACGCTGTCATCGGGAGCTTCAAGTGACCTTTACAAACAACGCTCCTACTGGCTTTGCTTCCCAAAGAACAATAATTTTCAAGTGGTGAAAGCACTTTTCTTCAGAGCAGCCCCGCTGTGCAGACCTTTCTCCCTTTAAGTTTTTGGTGTTAAAATGTTCTGCAACCCCATGGCAGGGAGCTGCCTTGTTTTTTGGCTTGAAGGCATGAAAGACACCTCTGGGTACTCATTGTTCATTCTCCCTTGCAGGAATAAATGCCATTTTCAGTCATTAATAGAAGTCCTCCTGGATATTACCAGCACAGAGGTCTACCATGGAGTAACATCAGTTCAGAGAGAGCTAGGTAAGAAAGCTGGAAGACTGCAGTGTCTCTTGGGATAGGAGCTACTGATGCTGGAGTGAAATTTTCTGCAGGTTGTCTGGCAGCTGCAGGTCAGCGTAGGCAGTTAAAGCCACCACTGGGGCTTATTACTCTTTTCCCACAGCATTAGATCTATGTCAAAGTGTTGTGGTTTAACCCCAGCTGACAACTAAACACCACATAGCCACTCGCTCACTCCCCACCAGTGGGATGGGGGAAGAGAATCAGAAGGGCAAAAGTGAGAACACTCATGGGTTGAGAAAAAAACAGTTTAAGAATTGAAATAAAACAAAATAATCATAGAATCATTAAGGTTGGAAAAGACCTCTAAGATCATCTAGTCCAACCATCAACCCAACACCACCATGCCTACTAAACCATGTCCTGAAGTGCCACATCTACACGTTTTTTGAACGCCTCCAGGGATGGTGACTCCACCACCTCTCTGGGCAGCCTGTTCCAATGCTTGACCACTCTTTCAGTAAAGAAATTTTTCCTAATATCCAATCTAAACCTCCCTTGACGCAGCTTGAGGCCATTTCCTCTCGTCTGATCGCTTGTTACTTGGGAGAAGAGACCAACACCCACCTCACTACAACCTCCTTTCAGGTAGTTGTAGAGAGTGATAAGGTCTCCCCTCAGCCTCCTCTTCTCCAGACTAACAACCCCAGTTCCCTCAGCCACTCATCATCAGACTTGTTCTCCAGAGCCTTCACCAGCTTTGTTGCCCTAAAAAAAAAAAAAAAAGTAATGAAAAGGAAAATAATAAAAAATACAAAAATAGCAAAGAGAAACAAAACGCAAGAAAGACAAGTGATGCAAATTAAAACAATTGCTCACCACCAACCAACTGATGCCCAGCCAGTCCCCAGGCAGTGGCCCCCCACTCTAACCTCCCCCCTAGTTTTATTGCTGAGCATGATGTCATATGGTGTGGAATATCCCTTTGGTCAGTGGGGGTCAGCTGTCCCAGCCGTGTCCTCTCGCAGCTTCTTGTGCACACCCAGCCTACTCACTGGTGGGGCTGCGTGAGGAACAGAAAAGGCCTTGATGCTGTATAAGCACTGCTCAGCAATAACTAAAATACCCCTGTGTTATCAACACTGTTTCCAGCACAAATCCAAAACACAGCCCCTTATCAGCTGCTGTGAAGAAAATTAACCCTACGCCAGCCAAAACCAGCACATTCTTCACCCCTTATTCCATACCATTTACATCATGCTCAGGTCCCACACTATCCAACCTCATTAACCACCACCACCCTTCCCACCCTTTGATATAATACACAGATATCATTCCTTTGTCATGGTTTAACTCCAGTCAGCAACTAAGCACCACACAGCCACTCGCTCACCCTCCCCTCCCCAGTGGGATAGGGAAGAGAATCAGAAAAAAAAAAAGTAAAACCCATGGGTTGAGATAAAGGCAGTTTAATAGGACAGCAGAGGAAGAGAAAATAATAATAATGATAAAAGAATATACAAAACAAGTGATGCATAATGCAATTGCTCACCATCCACTGACCGATGCCCAGCCAGTCCCCAAGCAGCGATCACTGCTCCCTGGCCAACTCCCGCAGTTTATATACTGAGCATGATGTCATATGGTATGGAATAGCCCTTTGGTCAGTTTGGGTCAGCTGTCCTGGCTGTGCCCCCTCCCAGCTTCTTGTGCACCTGGCTGAGCATGGGAAGCTGAAAAGTCCTTGACTAGTGTAAGCACTACCTAGCAACAACTAAAACATCAGTGTGTTATCACATTATTCTCATCCTAAATCCAAAACACAGCACTATGCCAGCTACTAGGAAGAAAATTAACTCTATCCCAGCTGAAACCAGGACACTCTTAGCCTATGGACCACCCCTGTGAAATGTCCATAAAATGTCCACAAAATGTCCATTGAGTTCATTTAGTCCATGACTTTGGGCTCCATCTGTTACGGCCGTCACTCAGGACAGGAGAGATGGTGTGTTGCATGGAGTTATTGGGCACCAAAGCCAGCTCAGATCAGGTCACTGCCGCACTTGCACTGCTTCTTATAAGGCTTGTCATCCATTGCTTCAGGTGGTTCCTGCTATAGTAATTCCTGTAACATGCAACTCAAATCATGGGTTACAACAATTTAAAGGTATATCCATTATATTCCCCACCCCTGGTCCCTTTGGACTAGGTCTTAAGTTTTAACATTGAAATGAACTCCTCTTGCCTCTAGCTTGGCTAGCTGTGAGAGGTTCCTGCTATAATACCTTTGATATATGGCAGTCACAGCAGTGGTGACATACAGCATCATGTAATACTGCCATCATACAACTCAAATCATGGATTATTTTCACCCAGGATTAAATCGCCTTGAGGTACACATTGGACTCTCCCATCCTTCTGCATTACCCACCAAGTGAACCCAGGTCCTTGAGCAAAAACAATCCCATAAATAGGTTTACCCTTTCCTGAGGAAGGAATAACCCAGACTGTTTTTCCCAACCAGTTCCTTATATGTACTACGGGGATGTTATCTCCTTCCACAGTGCACAGAGGTTTTGATTGCGCAGGGTCAGGTCGACTGCCAGATCCTCTGGTGTTAACTAGCCAAGCAGCTTCTGCTAAATGTGTATCCCAATGCTTGAATGTCCCAGCACCCGGTGCTCTCAGTGGAGTCTTTAACAGTCCACTGTATTGTTCAATTTTCCCAGAGGCTGGTGCATGACAGGGTATGTGATACACCCAGTCAATGCCGTGCTCCTTGGCCCAGGTGTTTATGAGGTAGTTTCGGAAATGAATCCTGTTGTCTGATGCAATTCTTTCAGGGGTGCCGTGTCACCATAAAAATTGCTTTTCAAGGCCCAAGATAGTATTCTGGGCAGTGGCATGGGTCACAGGGTATGTTTCCGACCACCCAGTAGTTGCTTCCACCGTTGTAAGCACATGGTACTTGCCATGGCGGGTTCATGGTAGTGTGATATCATCAATCTGCAGGCTTCCCCGTATTGATATTTCAGCCATCGTCCTCTTATACCAAAAAGGCTTTAGCCACTTGGCTTGTTTCATTATGGCGCATGTTTTACATTCATGGATAACCTGTGCAATGGCATCAATAGTCAAGTCCATCCCTTGATCACAAGCCCATCTGTATGTTGCATCCCTTCCTAAATGTCCTGATGTGTCATGGACCCATGGAGCTATAAATAGCTCACCCTTATGTCTCCAGTCCAGATCCACCTGAGCCACTTAAATTCTAGCAGCCTGGTCCACCTGCTCATTGTTTCGATGTTCTTCAGTGGCCTGACTCTTGGGTACGTGAGCATCTACGTGACGTACTTTTACAACCACGCTCTCTATCCAAGCAGCAATACCTTGCCATAATTCAGCAGCTGAGACAGGTTTACCTCTGCGCTGCCAGTTGCTCTGCTTCCATTGCTG
>VYZW01011239.1:40001-54573 GCA_013401315.1 Balaeniceps rex
ACATTCATGGATAACCTGTGCAATGGCATCAATAGTCAAGTCCATCCCTTGATCACAAGCCCATCTGTATGTTGCATCCCTTCCTAAATGTCCTGATGTGTCATGGACCCATGGAGCTATAAATAGCTCACCCTTATGTCTCCAGTCCAGATCCACCTGAGCCACTTAAATTCTAGCAGCCTGGTCCACCTGCTCATTGTTTCGATGTTCTTCAGTGGCCTGACTCTTGGGTACGTGAGCATCTACGTGACGTACTTTTACAACCACGCTCTCTATCCAAGCAGCAATACCTTGCCATAATTCAGCAGCTGAGACAGGTTTACCTCTGCGCTGCCAGTTGCTCTGCTTCCATTGCTGTAGCCACCCCCACAGGGCATTTGCCACCATCCATGAGTCAGTACAGAGATAATGTACTGGCCATTTTTCTCGTTCAGCAATATCTAAAGCCAGCTGGATGGCTTTCACTTCTGCAAACTGACTCAATTCACCTTTTCCTTCAGCAGTTTCTGCAACTTGTCATGTAGGACTCCATACAGCAGCCTTCCACCTGCTATGTTTTCCCACAATGTGACAGGATCCATCTGTAAACAGGGAATATTGCTTCTCATTTTCTGGTAACTTATTATACACTGGGGCCTCTTCAGCACAAGTCACCTTGTCTGGCGACACTCCGAAATTTTGGCCCTCTGGCCAGTCCATGATCACTTCCAGAACTCCTGGGCAGTTGGGGTTTCCCATTCGAGCCCATTTCGTTATCAGTCCAACCCACTCACTCCACATAGCATCAGTTGCATGATGCATAGAGGGGACCCTCCCTGTGAACACCCAACCCAGCACAGGCAATTGAGGTGCCAACAGGAGCTGTGCTTCAGTACCAACTACTTCTGAGGTGGCTCGAATTCCTTCATATGCCGCTAATATTTCTTTTTCACTTGGAGTGTAACGGGCTTCAGATCTTTTATATCCCCAGCTCCAAAACCTTAGAGGTCAACCTCGAGTCTCTCCAGGTGCTTTCCACCAGAGGCTCCAGGTGGGGCCGTTATCCCTGGCTGCAGTGTAGAGCGTGTTTTTCACATCTTGTCCTGTCTGGACTGGCCCAAGGCTACTGCATGAACTATCTCCCATTTAATTTGTTCAAAGGCTTGCTGCTGCTCAGGGCCCCATTCAAAGTCATTCTTCTTCCGGGTCACTCGATAGAGACAGCTTACAATCAGACTATAACCTGGAATATGCATTCCCAAAAACCCACGACACCCAAGAAAGCTTGTTTCTTTTTTGTTAGTTGGTGCAGACATAGCTGTTATTTTACTGATCACATCCATTGGGATACGACAATGCCCATCTTGCCATTTTATTCCTAAAAAATGGATTTCCTGTGCAGGTCCTTTGACCTTACTTTGTTTTATAGCAAAACCAGATCTCAAAAGAATCTGGATTATTCTTCTCAAACACTTCCTCCACTGTGTTGCCCTGCACAATGATGTCATCAATATACTGCAGGTGTTTGGGACCTTCACCTTGTTCCAGTGCAGTCTGTATCAATCCATGACAAATGGTAGGACTGTGTTTCCACCCCAGTCGATTCCAGGTGGACTGGATACCCCTCCACGTGAAAGCAAACTGTGGCCTGCATTCTGCTGCCAAAGGGATAGAGAAAAATGCGTTAGCGATATAAATTGTTGCATACCATTTGGCAGCCTTTGACTCCAGTTCATATTGGGAGTTCTAGCATGTCTGGTACGGCAGCACTCAGCAGCGGTGTAACTTCGTCCAGGCCACAATAGTCCACTGTTAGCCTCCACCCTCCGTNTATGCATTCCCAAAAACCCACGACACCCAAGAAAGCTTGTTTCTTTTTTGTTAGTTGGTGCAGACATAGCTGTTATTTTACTGATCACATCCATTGGGATACGACAATGCCCATCTTGCCATTTTATTCCTAAAAAATGGATTTCCTGTGCAGGTCCTTTGACCTTACTTTGTTTTATAGCAAAACCAGATCTCAAAAGAATCTGGATTATTCTTCTCAAACACTTCCTCCACTGTGTTGCCCTGCACAATGATGTCATCAATATACTGCAGGTGTTTGGGACCTTCACCTTGTTCCAGTGCAGTCTGTATCAATCCATGACAAATGGTAGGACTGTGTTTCCACCCCAGTCGATTCCAGGTGGACTGGATACCCCTCCACGTGAAAGCAAACTGTGGCCTGCATTCTGCTGCCAAAGGGATAGAGAAAAATGCGTTAGCGATATAAATTGTTGCATACCATTTGGCAGCCTTTGACTCCAGTTCATATTGGGAGTTCTAGCATGTCTGGTACGGCAGCACTCAGCAGCGGTGTAACTTCGTCCAGGCCACAATAGTCCACTGTTAGCCTCCACCCTCCGTTAGATTTTTGCACTGGCCATATGGGACTACTAAAGGGCGAATGAGTCTTACTGATCACTCCTTGACTCTCCAGTCGCCGGATCAGCTTATGGATGGGAACCAGGGGGTCTCGATTGGTGCGATATTGTCGCCGGTGGACTGTCATGGTAGCAATTGGCACCTGCTGTTCTTTAACTTGCAGCAACCCCACCACAGACAGATCCTCTGAGAGACCAGGCAAGCTAGACAGCTGTTTATTCTTCTCTGTACTCAAGGCAGCTATACCAAAAGCCCAGCGGTACCCTTTTGGTTCTTTGAAGTACCCTCTCCTGAGGTAGTCTATGCCAAGGATACATGGAGCCTCCGGACCAGTAATAGGATGCTTTTGTCACTCATTCCCATTTAGGCTTACCTCAGCCTCTGACACAGACAGTTCTTGGGATCCTCCCATCACTCCAGAAATACAGGTGGATGCTATCCTTTTGTAATCTGATGGTATTAGAGTACACTGTGCACTGGTGTCCAGCAGAGCTTTATACTCCTGTGGGGCTGATGTGCCAGGACATCGAACCCACACAGTCCAGTAAACCCGGCTGTCCCTTTCCTCCACCTGGCCAAAGGCAGAGCCTCTCTATTCCTGGTCGGAGTCTTCACTACTTGATTTTTGTAACTGCAAAACAGAATTCCCTTCATCAGGGTCAAAAGTATGATCAGTCCTTCTACTCTGCCCAACAGACAATGGAGCAGTAATTTTCCTGGATGGATGCTTTTTGGCTGTTGTTTTTCCTTGCAGTTCCTGTACCCAAGCTTCTAGTCTCCAGGTAGGTTCACCATTCCACTTCCTCATGTCCTCCCCCTGGTCACACAGGAAGAATCACAGGGTTGCACATGGTGCGTGCCACCAGTACCCTCTCCTTTGAACAGAAAAAGGCTGACTCTTAATAGCAGAGACCTTTGTTGGAGTGTGTGAGGAAGACCTAACCTTCTCAGATTGGTCGGACAATTTTTGGGTCAGTTCCTTCACAGCTGAGATGCAGGCCCACATGGAGGAAGCAAGATTGTCTTCATATTCTTGGAGTTGTCTGGCCAGTCCACCTATGGTTGGTGCCTCCACGTCTGTCCAGCTCATTATCACCAGGATGTTGGCGTATGACGTCAGTGCATTTCATATAAACTTTCACCACATGGACCACATGCACCGGATTTCATCCAAGTCTTTAGATACATGGTCGTTGTCCAGGTTGTTATAGATCACCTCCACCATGGCTAATTCCCTCAGATACTGGATAACTCCCTCAATGGTGGTCCATTTGCTTTGGGAATTTGCAAGTTCTTTCTTGAATGGATACCTGTCCTTCACACTTGACAGGAGTCACCGCCAAAGACTGAGGACTCCTGCGCTTTTTCCAATCCCTCTGTCAATGGCCTTATCCTTAACAAGGGATGCCAGCTGCTGGGCTTCCTTACCTTCTAATTCCTGACTACTGGCCCCAATATCCCACCACTAGAGTAACCAGCTGAGAATTAGCTCACCTGGTTGATGGCTAAAATCTTTTTGCATATCTCTCAGCTGGAATTAGGTGGTTTCTGTCTCATTTATGATTTGTCTCTTCCTCCTCCTGTTCTTGTGACTGCTCTGCTTCTGATTCTTTCTCCTGCTCCCTCTTATGAGAAGTTTCTTCATCCCTTACTAAACGAGTTGACTTCTGCTTCCATTGTTTCTTTTCAGTTATAGGGGCAACTGATATAGTGTCTGGTTTAGCCATAGTGTCTGTTGGTATGTTTTCATATCCAGAGACCCTCTCTTCTCCTTGAGGGTGTTGCATAATATCGAGCAGTGTTTGGCAGGTGCTGGCCAGGGCCCAGCACAGTGTGGTAAGTTTTGCCTCTTTGGAATAGCACAGCATTTCTTTTTCAAACATTCTGTCACTTCATCAGGATCCTGCAGTTGTTCAGCAGTGAAGTTCCAGACCATTGGAGGTGAGAAGTTCTCTAGATACCTGCTCATATTCTCCCACATGCCTTGCCGCCCATGACCATACTGTCGCGGAGCCTGGGTCATATTCCTAAATTGCTTGTTAACCTTAGATAAAACCGAAGCAAAATTCCTAAGAAATACTAATACAAGTCTTTTTACTACCCAAGGATGTTCAAGATACTGAAAAGTTATTGTAACGAGGGAGAAAACATCACAGAAGAAGGTGGTGAAGGTGCCATTCTGTATTTCCTCCACAAAAAACCTCTCCGAGGAAGAAGTATAATTGTTAATTGTCTCCATGAGATGGTACCCAAAGTACCGTAATGGCTTCAGTACAGAGCCCAAATACCAGATTAAGCTCAAGGTCAGTGTTTTAATAGCAAATCTCCCAGGCAAAACATCACTAATCACTACAGAGCACAGCAAACTGCAAAAGCCAACACCAATCTTTAACGTGTACAGCAAAAAAAAAAGCATGGCACAGATCAGATAACCTGATATCAAGAACAGATGAATCAGTATCATGACCTGCAACTCTTAACAGATATAAAAATCCCTTCTAATAGACCTGCAACTCTTAACAGATATAAATCCCTTCTAATACGCTCTGGTCAATCTATTACTATCTCAAACTCTTTGAGCCCCACATTGGGTGCCAAAATAGACTGTCACAGTTTAACCCCAGCCAGCAACTAAGCACCACACAGCCGCTCGCTTACTCCCTCCACAGAGGGATGGGGAAAGAGAATCAGAAGGGTAAAAGTGAGAACACTCACGTGTTGAGATAAAAAGTTTAATTGAAATAAATAACAATAAATAATAATATATTATTATTTAAAGGAAAATAATAAATAATAAAGAGAGAGAAATAAAACCCAAGAAAGACAAGTGATGCAAATTAAAACAATTGCTCACCACCAACCAACTGATGCCCAGCCAGTCCCCAAGCAGTGGCCCCCCACTCTAACCTCCCCCCTAGTTTTATTGCTGAGCATGACGTCATATGGTGTGGAATATCCCTTTGGTCAGTGGGGGTCAGCTGTCCCAGCCGTGTCCTCTTGCAGCTTCTTGTGCACCCCCAGCCTACTCACTGGTGGGGCTGCGTGAGGAACAGAAAAGGCCTTGATGCTGTATAAGCACTGCTCAGCAATAACTAAAATATCCCTGTGTTATCAACACTGTTTCCAGCACAAATCCAAAACACAGCCCCTTACCAGCTGCTGTGAAGAAAATTAACTCTATCCCAGCCAAAACCAGCACACAAAGACACACACCACACAAGCTAACAAAGTAGCTGCCCCTTATCCTCTGAAGACGCATCTACACAGTCTCAAGGCTATATCCAAGAACAAACTCATTGCTTGCCCATGTCACCTACTGTCAAAGACAACATCAGAGCGCTGGCTCTGAAGCAACCTGTCTGCTCTGCATGGGGGGACATGTGCCCTGTGTTTTATACACATGGATATCTATAAGACGACACTGGGCTTCAGAGCTCACTCATAATCACGTACATCCCATATCAGCTTCCTATGCCCATGGAGAGCTGATAAATGACTGAGGCAGGCCCAAATATCACCTGTCACAAGGATGCATAGGATTTACAGGTGTCTCCATTCAAGCTGCCAACACAGACACCACAGGCAATGTCTTGCAAAGTGTTGTGGCCCACCTAGGACTACTAGGCTCTGCGCCAACAGGAGGCAGACAACATGGACCACATCCAAGCGAAGGACAAAACCCACTTTAGAGTCATTTGTTGGCCAACAGAAAAGAAATCCCAAGTCTCAGGATCTGTGCCGGCTCCTCTAGCTCCACTTTCCCTGCCTCAGTTGCAGTTCCGTTGTCACCTCCCTCTCAGTCATGAACTGCCACCAGTCTGCTGACCCTGCTGCCACCTCCCTCCCAGCTCTCCACTTTCAGGGCAAACTGCATCCTCTCCTCCTTCTTCCTGAGACTTCACAGTGGCAAAAATAGTTTATTTCCTAACTGGAGACTCAGCAAGCCCTTTGCGATTTGGATTTTGACACTCCATTCTGAGGAAAACTTCTGGTGCAGAAATATCATTCTGCAGAGCTGAAGCTTAACAAAAATATTAACAAGTGAAAACAGGATATAGACAACCCTAATGATTTTTTTAAAATGTTAGGCAACCTTAATTGTTGGCCCTGTTGTCAACTTCTGCTGCCTGTGTCTGCCACTAAAAGAAATGACAGGACAAATAGCAACCAAATCTACTAGCACAGAAAGCTATAAATGCCTACAGAGCCTGTCTCACATTAAAAATAAATCATACATTGAGGATCATTTCTCCCCAGTATTTGACAACCCAGAATTAGAGTGAGTCTTTGGTGAAGCGTAAGGAGAAAAAGTCACCTTCCTCCCAACCATGTGTAGAAGCAGCAACCTACTCCACCCCATAACCCAGCGCCATCCTGAACTTTCAGCTGCCTTTGGGGAGCTGCAATTTTACACAGAGATATGCAGTTTCTCAACATGGAAAGCGGTTGATGTGAGAACAATGATTTGGCAAGATGACGTATACGCTGTACTTTTAAGAAAGGAAAAGACAACTCACTGCAAACATTCTTTGTGGGATTCAACTCTTCCTATAACATATTTATCTGCCTTGCAGAGAGCTTTAGCAGAGTGACTTGCCCCCAGGAATGCTGTCTTGCAACAGGAACCTTCCTCTTTGCCACCCTCCTTTGAGAGTATGACGTATTTAACAAAATTCCTTAAGAAATAATATTGCGTCTTGGGAAGGCTAAATTATGACAAGTAAGAGGCAGAGCGAGATACAAACAAAGACATAGAAATGTTCAAAAATGCCAAGTATTTTTGTAGGACATTACAAAAGCTTTTTTTCCCCCACTTTTTTTCCCCTAACAAAATGTTTTCCTTTTGGACAAAGAAGCCCAGACTTAAAACCGAGTTTTGTCCTGTTTTCTTAAAACCATTTTCTATTAAAAGAGAATCTTTAAAAACCACTTCCCAAAATCATTTCCAGTTTTTATAAACAAAATATTTGTACCCCAAAGCTGCGGTTTCTCATTTCATTTTTTTTAATCCATGAAAAAACACTTTTGTCTTCTGAAATCCTCTAAGGGGAAAAAAACTTAACCAACTCTTCACAATAGTAGCACATGCTGGTTTTTTGAAATATGCTTGCTCCTGCCTGCTTTCTATAAAGCTAAGCATGGTTAGGCTTGTTGCAGGGTTAGATGGGAGACTTCCCAGTCACACAGGAGATGGGAGGATGATTGCTCTTCCGGCAGCAGCAGGCAGCTTGCAGACCTCAAACTGCTTTATGATCTCTTTTATCTCAATAAGTATCTGTACACATAATGAGATGAGGTTTCCGACTCATGTTTGCTTGGATTCTCGCTGGCAAACTTTATACTGCCTTTAGAGTCATATATGGGGAAGAGGTACAAATATTCATTACCTTACGGTCTTCGGGGAAATGCTTTTTATCTCCACATACTAATTTTTTGCCTTGTTTTATGTGGAAAATGGGATTGTCAGTCACGCACCATGCCTGTGTCTCTGATACATTTTGAACCCCCTTAAGTTCCTGCAGGGGTGGAGGATTCACAAGTTGGGCCTAATTATCTGTGATCTTCATCTCCAACCTTGAATGAAGCAGCCCCCAAGCCCCTGCGCAAGTACTCCACAGGAAGAGAATGGAAAAGAGACCAATTTAGGAGAGGAATTCTTACAACATAATTAGAAAGCAGAGAAAATTTTTGCAAATCTTAGCAAAAGATGTCAAGCAAGCAAGATTTGACTGACTCCCCATAGAACCATCTGTCTTCGTTCTGCTGCTCAAAGAAGTGTTCGTGTTATTTACCTCGCTCCTCCTGGCCAGGAGGTACTTAGAAAATAACATGCTCAGTTGCTTTTTATTTGTATTTATCTAGCTATATTGAAAAACTACAAGAAATAAAACCTCCCACCTTGCTGCAGGCGCTCTTCAGCTTGTTCCCATGTACACTGAGGAACGCACCGCTCCTGGAAGCATCCCAGCCCCTTCAAGTGCACAGCAACAGCTCCGTAATCAGCAGCAGCAAAAAATGCGTGCAAGACTTTTTAAGGGTCTTCTCTTTCCCTCCACGTTGGAGAAACAAATGGGACTCACAGCTTGCCTGGAAGACCAATAAAACAGTTATTTGAACTCAAGGGCAAAGCAAGCGCTAATGCTCAAGGGGCTTCTGCCAGCTGTTTCTCACAACAGCAGAGCTCCAGCTCTGCCCCCTGCTTCTCCACCCCAGAAGTGATGGGATAATGCTCAGGGAGGGGAAGCAACTGGTATTACTGCTACAGCTGGCATGGTCCAGCCCCTTAGGAAAACTGCACTGCCAAACTGGAAGTTTCTTATACATAAAATGTAAAAATGTGTATGCTGTTACATATATGCATATATATAGATAATCATCTGTTACCTCCTTTGACATTTTTCATGCTTGTTCTTAGCCTAGAAGGAAAAAAAGAAAAAAAGAATCCTTTGAGTTTTAAGAAATCCAATTCACCTCTGGTTGTTGGGGTAGGCAGATGGAAAGTGTTAAAAAGCTTTGGTTTTTTTTTTTAAAAGAAAGTTAAGTCTTTTTCACTTAAAAGAATGTCAAGCCACTATGTGCGAACACACCAAAACAGGCAATTTTAATGGAGTAACAATAGCGTACTCAGGATGTACGATTTTCCGTTACAATTACTGTTACACTGTCATATATAAGACAGAGTATATATTTATATATATGCATGCACTCACATACTATAGACTAGAATTTTCATTTCAAAAATCTTCCAGCACTGAATGTCTGGAAATATTAATCTGAGAAGAAAGCCTAATAGACTGTAAGCTTGCAACTGTACTATTTGTCCTCTCGGGCTTACAAACAGAGCTAAGTATAATTTTCTCTTCCATCATATTTTTAGGTCAATGGATGTCCCATTCAGTGGTGCTGTGCATGTGGCAGCATTGCCATACAGGTTTTGTGGACTCAAAAGATCCAGAGTATTAGTGGCCCAATGCTGAAGACTCACCTCCAACTTGTAAGAAGTCATGTCATGGATTGACACAGGACAGTTTGTGAAGGGTTGTTCATTAATGTCAGGTAGGTATCCACCAGCTCCCAAACCCAAAATCACTGAAGAGACGATTGAGACTGCTGTCAGGAAGACTAGAGCTTTCATCATCTCTCTTACCTGTACATACAAACCAAATACACACAGCTGCTGACAGGCTCAGCGGCGTAAAGGAAGCAGTTCTAAAAGGATCAGTGGGATCCAGATTGAGCCTTTAATTATCAGATGCATCCAATTATACTGACTGCAAAGCAATGATTGGATGCTGACATTAATACTGTAAAATATGTTTTAAAATTACAATTACATCAGTGAAGACCTTAATACACTAATTTCCTGAGTCAGTTTTATTTACTTCAAGTGGTTTCAGCTTGAGAAACATAACTGAAAAAGCGTAGCAAATACATATTTCTTGGTGGTTTGCCTAGATATGTTATGCGGCTGAAATCTAAACACTGGTCGAATGATTCTTTATGCGTACTGGTCATAGGTCTTTCCTTTTTACTTTAATTTCCTGTTATATTTCTATTTAGAATTTGAAATTGTCTGTTCTGAGAATTTCCCTTGTGGTTGCTCCACTTTAATCAGAGAAATTCATGTGGGCATTTTCTGGAAGCTAAGTATGCAGGTCTGAACTTTTTCTCAACCATTCAGATTGCAGCTTTCAACACCAGAATTCTGTAAAATATTTAACACTTCGATAAAGAGAGAAAAGAGCCCAGTTCCCTCCACCTTGACCCATCTCCCCAGCAGGACCTGCTGGAGACTACAGCAGATGAAAACCAAAGTCCTGTAAAGCATTTGGTTTTCTAAGAAAAAATGTGGATCTGTTTCTCTCCTGAGTCACACTGTATTTATCCTAATGTAATTCTTCTGACTTGTGCAATCACGGCCTGAAACCAGGAGGAGTATCGTGTCCCCAAGACATGTTTTGACACCATGGGTTTGCCTGTGCTGCAGCCAAGCAGCAAGCGCAGAACAGCAGTCCATACACGTCCCCTCAGAGTGTTTTTGGACAGCATATAAACCTGCAAGGTGTGCTGGAAGTTAATCCCATGGCCCTGGATGGGGTGGAAGAGAAGCTGTAGCTGTGTGTGAGACCAAGTTTGCTGGGTCATCGTCTTTATGGACAGCACAATCCAGCTTTGGGGCAGACGACAAAATAGAGTGTAAACGTACCCATCCATGGTTTTGTTTGCATGTTACGTGTATCACCTACCAAAATCAACTCTGCAGCTAAGAAACGAGGTCTAATCAGGCAGGGTGATGCCTGTGTGCAGATATAGGCTTCTGTAAAACACATGGACGTTCATTTATTTGTATGAATGAACTCTTGAAGAGATACTGGCTGGCACCTACGGCATGATTCTACCAAATGCAAGGTGAATAGCCTCCGAAGACTTCTGAGCTTTACCCTCTCTACAATTTGTACATTGTAAATGCTTATAACAGTTCTTGTAGTAAGAACAAGAGGGGGCACAAATACAGTAAATATATAGGGATTTCTTCATCATGGCTCCTGGTTTCTCTGACTTCTAGGGGCAGTTTGTGTTGCCCCCTGCAAATCCTGCCTCAGAAGAAGTCCTCCTGGAAAGGATCACTGCCCACAGGTTATAACTACACCAACAAACAGTGCTCCATGCCAGAGGGCTGCAAGCAATGGGAGGGGTTTGTCCACAGGGGTCTCTACTGCCAGAACTGGGGCCCACGCTGCTGCCAACGGGGAGACTGTGATTTTGGTAGCACAGGTGGGAAATGTGGACACGGGCTCTCTCCACTCTCCTGTCCTGCTCGGTACACCACAAAGCTGTTTCTTGTGCTATCCACTCCTTTACAGGGGCCCGTACAAAACCTCTTTTTGCTCACTCTGAGCAGCAGTACGTCTGCAGACGGGGTAGATGTTGACGCGATCACGGGGTGGCTCTCACAAAGCAAGCAAAGGCTATGGTGGCAGTTGGGGTGCTGGGGCCACATGCGTGTGGGTGAAGGGACAGGGAACTCCATTTTAAAAACAAATTAATCTTTTAAGCACACACAAAAACAAAATGCACAAAACTGTTGTAAACAGAAGGTGCAGTAGAAATCTCAAGCCTTCTCAGAAACCTCATTTTATTACTCAGAGCTCCATTAGGTGAACCACCAGGCTAGAATTTAGGATTATTCATGCTTTGCAATGTCTAGCCCTCTTCCTGTCTGTCCATCGGGGCTGCTGTCTTTAAGGGCCCTCCCAGGAATCTAGAAAAAAACACGCTGACAAGATACGAAGGTTGCATTTCAAAGTCTGCTGCTTTATTTCTGCATCCAGGGGAAAAAGAAATCTGTGGAGAGCCTGGTCCTCTCGCTCCGCAGTCAGTGGGACTTCCACCATTTACTGCAAGGAAAACAAGGATCAGGATCCCAGGTTATAATAACCAAGGTGAACACAGCAAAATGTGCATGCAAAGAGCTAGATCCGCTATTGCGTGTTCAGTCAGGAGTTCCGTTGTCATCAGTGGACACTTTAAACACACGAGGGCCAAGTGCTTGTCTAGCAACTGGACCTGCGTGACAGAGGCACTTCCCCGCCTCATCCTTCCCCCGCACGCTGTCTCAGAGCAGCACAGATCACGTATTCACACTCTGCATCCAGTTAGGCAACTCTTCAAGTGACCTGCTTTTTCAGAAGTGCTGAGTACGGTGGAAATCGTTGTGTGCAACGCTTAAAAATAGGGACACTGGAGGCAAACCTATTAAGCACCTTTTGAACCAAGACCAACCAACCAGGCTTTGTGAAGCCTTTTTTCTCATCTCCATGAAAACTGAATGCAAAGCTACATAAAACTGGAAAATAGATTGCACAGTGTTTTGACAGCCCTTAGCATATCCTTTTGGGAGTACAGGCATATCTAATATAGAACCACTAATATTTCTGTAATCAATTTTTCCCTTTGTTAACTCAACCAGTTCTTCTTCATTCCTGGCACACTACCCTTGGACCCTGAAAGAATTAACATCAAGTGGTGCCTGTAAAGTAAGTATGACACTTTTTTTAGGGACATCATTAACAAAAGACTTGATCCATGAGGTGATGAACAACCACAAATCTCACCAGTGGTGGTGGAGGCACAAACTGTTTGGCAAGCCTTAACAGTAAAAAAATCATTTGTCACATAGCACTGCTGAGCCCACGCACAACAGAAACACACTGCAACAGCCCATCAGGTCACAGCACCCTCCTACTGCACCCAGCTGGTCCTGCTATGCAACTAGGTCCACTGTCAGCTACGAAAAACTACTGTGCATGAGCGGCCACTTGTGGGAGAGAGAGTTTCACTGCAGTAACAGAAAGATCAAAACAAGCAGAGAAAAATTAAGAGGAAAATGGGTCACTTAATGTTTCATGTGGGTGGCTTTTTCCAGTTAAAATACAAAAATCCCCATTTTCCCCTGTGCATCACAGGAATGCAGACAGGACTGTAAAATATAAAACATGATCCAGCTGGAAACCCATACCTCAGCACAGCATTTCTCAGGCTTTTGTGGATACATCTCCCTCTCAGACTTATTCCACATTCCACCTTGTCTCCTCCCATCTAAGCACCTCTTATAAATCGCTCTGAAACTAGTGGGGCACACTGTTGAGGAAGGTGTCATGGAGGTATGCTGCATGGGAGCTGCTGGAGAAGGTACTAACAAGGTTGGATATAGCAGCTTAGGGCAAGGACACATCAGGGGATGGGGCAGAACCACAAGCCTGCGAAGATGCAAGAAACACACTAGTCAAGGGATCACAGAGACCCGCTGGGCCCCACACCGTTCAATGTCTTCATAAATGATCTGGACAGTGCATCTGAAAGCACCACCACCAAGTTTGCTGATGACACGGAACAGGGTGGTGAGGCGGACACATCAGAAGGGAGAGCCATCTTACAGAGAAACCTGGACAGGCTGGAAGAGTGGGCTAGCAAGAACTGTATGTTTACCAAAGACAAGTGCAAAGTCCTGCATCTGGTACGACACGACCAAAGAGCCCAGTACAAGCTAGGATCTGTGTGGCTGGGGAGCAGCCTTGTTAAAAGGGACCCAGAGGTCCTGGTGGACAAGAAGCTGAACGTGAGTCAGCATTGTGCTGCTGCAGCAACAAAGGCAAATCAGATCCTGGACTGCATCCACAAGGGCATTACTAGCAGAGAGAGAGGTGTGATCACCACACTCTACTCCGCGCTTGTCAGGCCTCATCTGGAGTGCTGTGTCCATCTGGTCCTCACAATTCAAGAAAGATGCAGACAGACTGGAGAAAGTCCCGAAGGAGAGCCATGAAGACGATCAAAGGGCTGGAGAACCTGCCCTATGACTGAAGGAGCTGGGTCTTTTCTCCGTGGAGAAGAGAAGGCTCGCGGGAACTTCATCACAGTGTTCCACAGTACTTAAAGGGCAGCTACAAAGAAGACTGAGGCTCCGACTTCACAAGGAGCCATGTAGAGAGGACAAGGGGCAACAGGTGCAAGTTGCACCAGGAGGGGTTTCATCTCAATACAAGAAAGAAATTTTTACAGTGAAAACAATGAACCACTGGAACCCCAGGGACATGTGGAGTCCCTGTCGTTGGAGGTTTTCAAGATGCAGTTGGACAGTGTGCTAGATAATCTCATCTAGGCTCCCTTTCCCACAAAAGGTTGGACCAGATGATCTCTCAAGGTCCCTTCCAACCTGGGCTGTTTTGCAACTCTATGAACTTATGGCTCTTGAAGTCAAATTGAATTACCTGTATTTCCGAAGACAATTAAATATTAAGCTTATCTGAAAACATTTTTCTTCTGTTAAATTGGAATTGGGAAGAGAGAAAAGAATAACTGCAGGCATCAGTTTCTTAGTGTCCTATGTACAAGAAATGAAAATCATGTCCGTAAGAGATATTGCAAGTTACAGTGGCACTAAATTAAAAAGTTGGACACAGAAAAATCTTAAACATTGTTATAGTTATACTTGTTAACAATTTTATTAAAACATTGATATTGAAGGTCATATGCTTCCTTTTCAGAAATAACTGTATTTACATTTTTCCCAGGGTGATATGGACCCAATATATTTCCTTCATACACCACCAATATTTTTTTTCATGAGCATCTTCAGTAATAGCCCAGCCTGAGGTGTGAA
>VYZW01011239.1:64343-97524 GCA_013401315.1 Balaeniceps rex
AAGGGGAATTATCCTGATGTTTGTGTACATAAAGAGATCAAAACTGCTATACATGCTACACTATGCCCAACCAGTGTGAACTGTTCAAATTTAGTGCCAAATACAACAGCAAGGCCACATGCAGCAGGAATCAAGCTATGATTGTGAGGAGTGTTTTATAGGAGAACACTTCCAGGCATGGCAAAAAATCCTTCCCTACCAGCATAATGGATGAATGAGCTGCACCCAGTAACACATCTTACATGCCTTATGCATCTCTTCCAGCCCTCCAGAGAAATTGATACAGAGAATGCCACAGTAATATTACTGTGGAACACACTTATCAAGAGATCTCTGCAACTGAGGAAAGCTTGGAGGGGGATTTTCCTATATCCAGTTTTACTGAGATAAACAGGAATTATTCTAACAACTTGAGTAAGATATGATCAAACATCTAGTACATGTTACTTAAGCATTTCAAAGCTATTCAGGTCACTCGCTAAGAGCTAAGTGGTAATTTAAACACTGAGCAGGAAACCTTTGTGCTTAGTTTGTGAACTAAAGTCTGAGTTAAACCCTATTATTGCAAGACAGCAAAATGCAGTCATGCTAGGCTTTGCAAAGATGGTGGAGGAAAAGGGATTCCTTCTAGATGCCTTAAAAACTGGAATATAGTGTAACAAAAGACAACTACGGTAACTATGACAGTCTGAACATCTCTACAAAGTTCTCGTCTGGACCATGAACTGGCCTTGGAAGACTCAAAATAACAAAGGCAAAGAGCTGAAAGTGTTCTGAAAGACCAAAGGAACTCCATCCAGAACAAATTGTCATGGCCATTGACACAGAAGAATGATACTGGGTAACACTGCTACCTGATGCCATTTTATTAGTGAGAAAGTTTTAGTGCCTGTAACAACCTGACTTAATTAGTCCAGTAAGCTGATGCTTTTCCCCCTTAACAAATCAGGACTGATTATTGGTACACACCAATAACATATCCCTTTATTTCTGTACTGGGCCACCCTCAATCCTAGATCTGGGGCAGACTTTCCTGCAAGTTTCCATTACCTGAATAATCTCCTGATTTCTTTTTTCAGTACCTGTAACCTCATGCTGAGATTTAAATTCCAGTTTTTGAAAGGCAGAGGGTTAATCTACCAACCTGAGACTCAACAACTGTCCCTTCCGATTATTTAGTGCTTGAAATTGAGACTTTCACACAGTGCAACCTAGCAGTCATACATAAATCATCACTTATTACCACACTTTGAAAACAGCTGTGTTAATCAGTGGGATTTTACTTCTCAGCAGGTTTTACTTTCCCTTGATCTTCCACTTTTTTGATGGCAGCTTGGATAGCTTCTTGATCACCCAGGAACTGGTGAGGGCCCAGAGGATGCAGGTTCTCATCAAGTTCAAGAAGTATGGGCACACCAGTGGGGAGAGTAACACTGCTGATGTCCTCATCAGAGATGCCTGCCAAAGAAAAAAAAACACAGTTACACCTAGGGAACAGCTTCCTAACTGTCTGTCTAGCTCAGCCTTATTTCTGAGATTATCTAGTCTTAAAACAGTCAAGTACATGTTCCAGCCTCCATCAACAACACCAGCTACTCAAGGGTTAGTTCCCAGCTAGACCACAGCTTGGTTGGTGCTTTAGGAACAGCTAAAGGAGGGAATTCCCATCAAGGTGAAGACAGTTTCTTTATTTTTCAGTCAGCACATGTGAAACAAACAGGAAGAGATTACCCTGGAGACTGTACTTTTCCTTCAATACAGGACATTGAGGACAATAGGTTCTCCTCCATATCTTCAACTCATGCATCACAAAAGAGAATTAGAGTCCACAAGCACTACTCCAACATGAAACAACCTCTGCTAAGCAACCAATACAAACAGCCTCTTTGAAAAGGCAGGATACCAAGGTTAATTTTTCTCTTAAATCCTCTATGCAAAGCATCTCACACAAGCTGTCTTAAAAAAAAAATCAGTATTTAATTCTTCCAGTGTAAGGATCACTGTTTGCCCACATCTGATTTCTCAAGAGTAAGTTTATAGCATCTTGCCTACAGTACTATTCTCAGAATTACTAGATACAGGATATTCATTTCCATTTTCAAATGAGGAAAAGGGGAAGAAAAGAAGGGAGAAAGTCAACTTATACAGCTTGGAGAATTTTCCTGTATTTTTCCACTTCACTAAAATAACATGTAGGGAGAAAATTTATTTTACCTGCTTAATTAAAATATTCTGGGGCTCTCATCTCAGTGAAATTGCTGGTTATTTTTACATCAAACACACAAGTCTCCAAAGCATCCAAGTGAATTTTGAGACCAAACCTCCTAGTAAAGTTTCCACACAAGGTCTAAATAGTTGCATTAAGAAGCAGTAACTGCAGAGACATTATTCCTCAAAGATTTCAGGCAAAAGAAAGCTAGTGTCATTGGGAATGTCAGTATTTCTTTTTTCCTCCCCTTTTTAGAATCACTAAGGTCACAGCAGCAGCCTACTGTTGTAAAGCAGGACAGCTTCGAGTAATTCATGTTTAGAAAATGCACACAATCAAGCTTCTAAAACAATGACACCATATAAACTAGACCAAGGTGCATGAAGAAAACATCCTCTAGAGCAGCTGACAAAACAGATGGTTCTCAGAACATATGGGTGCAAATTTACCAGTGATTTTTCGCATTGAAGTAGAAAAGCAGAGCCAACATACTAGCAGGAAATCCCACAAAGTCAAGCCACTCAGCAACAGTGGGATAACAGGTCAGAAAAAACAGAACTAATCATGAGGTGAGAATCATTTTATGCCCCTGCTCAGAGACTACACAAGCATGCAGCTTTTGCAGTGACCTATTCTTGTTTTGATTAGGCTAAGTACTTAGTTCAGCTGTAGATTAGCTCTAAGTTTAAGAGCATGGAGCAAGAGAAACAGACAAACCCTTGCAAGAGGCTTACACCTTGTTACATACTGAGCCATCAGTCCATAAAAAAGGCATACTCCCACCAGTTTAAGCAAACCCTGTATACAAAGGATAAATAGTTCACTTGTTGCAGGCAGCAGAATCACAGACCTATAGAAAACCACTCAAGGAGCATCTAAAATTTTAAAACTGCACAGAAATCAATGGGAAAAATACTGAGTCCATCTACCAGGCACAAGCACTATTCTCAAGAACTTTGTTTTGTAAAACAAGCATCCCATCTGCCTGAGCTCTTATTTCAAGGATTCTTAAACATATTAGATTTTAACAGCACACACGTGTCACCATGTATCCACAGAGAACCTGGCCCTAGGAAGTGTTCTGCCCACATCTCAAAGTCAGTCTCCCAGACTAAACCATTCAGATATACACAAAGCAGATGAAGTCATACAGAAGAATTTAGGCAAACCACATAATGTGGTCAGCAGCCAGGATATTTAAAGGTTTCCTCTAAAGATGGATTAAACAAAATAGCTATAGCTACATGGATTCAGAAATGCATTTTACTGTTTTTACAGAACACAAAGCAACCACACCAATGTCAACTAGTACCAATTTACAAAGCAAAACAGCACAGTCTAGGATAAACAAGCTGCAGCAAGCATGTTGGCTTTCTCCTTGAGATTTTTTCCTCACACAGAACTGTTGCCTCACAGCCAGAAGGCTGGAACTGCAAGTTGAAGTCAGATGAAAATCCTAATGAAACAATAATGTCCTGTTGCTTTATTTCAGCACTGTTACTGTACTTCTATAGTATTTCTGTTCTTCAGGAAGCAAGATGCTGATCAGGCTTGTCACACAAGCTCTTCAGTTGCAGGTAAAGTGCACACAGAACACTCCCCACCCAGCAGGCTAGGAGAACAGTAAAGAGATCACATCTTACACTTCGACCATTGCAAGTGCGAGCTAACTGCTATCCAGTTACTTCATGTGCTGTAACTATAGCCAAGTGACCTTTTCTTGCACTTCATCTGACCTGGCCTGTATCACAACCCCACCCTATCTCACAGGCAAGAAGGGTGAAATCAGGGCAAGGATTCAGCTGCTGACTACAAGCTGCAATGGGAAATAAGACCATTGAAGAAGCAACACTCTTTGTTCCAGTATAATACTAAAGCCTGGGTCTCAGCACTGCTTAAGGGTACCGTGTTGCTGGAAGCAGTCTTCCCCCAAGGTTTAAAGCTAAGGTCCTACCTACTTACAGCCATGAGAACCCACAGACATTACTGAAGTACTCAGGATGTCTTCCTCAGGATCCCAGGTAAAATGCTGACTGGGCAACTACACTCCTCAAACGGACATCTCCCATGTTCTCTCTCATGAGCACCTGTTAAACATTGTTCCTTAATAGCAGCTGCATAGCAGGAAGCAGTTAGGTACATGAACACTGTAAGAATTTGGTACAGTACTTACTACAAAAAAGATCTTTCAAAATGACATTCAGAATTCTTTCCCAGCTCACTTATGCTCCATTTAACTGAACTGGGTGATCAAACACACAGAGACCAGTAGTATCTCTGTGCAAGCTTAAGAATTAACCTTTACCAGGTAGCCCATGAAGTGCTTTGAAATACTTGTTCCCTGAAGAGTCCTACAGAGGCAAACCCCATTGGGCTTGACTTTGAGCAACTACAGCCAACTTCTACAAGGGCTGGCTCAGCTTCTCCCTCCCTCTCACCGGTTCTTACCAAGTTCCTTCCTTCTATTCTTACGGTCAGAGCAACACAAAAGTTACAACAGCTACTGAGAATAGCTACACCCCTCTTCCCCTGCATGTCAACTACACCCGAGGCCAGATGATTCATCCAAAACACACAAGATCATATGCATAAATTCAGCCACAATGGGCTTGTTCTAGAACAGGTGCTTTGTAATTGAGATCCAAATCAGGTCATAGCATCCTTCCCACAAGCTTAATGAAAATACTGAAGCTTTAGCCTAATAAGTTAAATATTCAAGGCCAGATTCTGCCCTCCCTGAAGGCTGGCAGTAGGGTAGAAGGAAGTGGGCACAGTGTTAGAATCTGGCTATTAATCTTCACAGAATGTTAGCTCACTGTGCAGATTTTAAGGAAAGAAGGAAGATGGGTGGGCTACAACCATGGCTGCAGCATATTATCTACAGCCGTTTCACCCTTATGGCTGCTAAGATTTTCTATGTCTGTATTGGGTTTGCATGGCAAGGCTTTGGTAGCGGGGGCGGTTCTGAGGGGAAGCTTCTAGCAGCTTCTCAATGTCCAACAGAGCCAATAGAAAATAAGATGGAAAAAAACTCATGGGTCAAAATAAAGGCAGTTTAATAAAGCATAAGCAAAGGCCACATGTGGAAGCAAAAGGAAAACAAAAGATTTCTTCCTGCTTCCCATCAGCAGGCAATGTCCAGCCACTTCCCAGAAAGCATGGCTTCAGTATGCATAGCAGTTGCTCCAAAAGACAAAGTAACAAGTGCTCCTCCTCCTTTCTCTTAGCTTTTATTGCTGAGCAGATGTCACATGGTATGGAATACCCCGCTGGTCAGTTTGGGCCAGCTGTCCTGGCTATGTCCCCTCCCAAGATCTTGCCCACCCCCAGCCTGCTGGGTGAGGCCGGGAATGTTGGAGAGAGCCTGGATGCTGTGCACACACTGCTCAGCAGTAGCCAAAAATACTGGTGTATTATCAACACCTTTCTAGCCACCACTACAAAGCACAGCACTGTGAGGGCTGCTATGGGGGAAAATTAACTCCATCTCAGCCAGACCCAATACAATGCCATTACATAAACAGCTCCTGACCATATCTGACTGACTATGGTCATTTCTGAGGCCATCCCAATACAAGACAATGTAGGAAAGCAAACCATGAACCTATCATATTCCCATGCAGTAGAGAAATCCAGCCTGCCTTAAACTCCTCAAGCAGTCCAAGATTATTAAATAGGCTGAAAGAGGCATGAGATTTGCTACTACAGCACTAGCTGTGAACTATGGTATTAGGTGAGAGAGTCCCAGAAGTCTTGAATAGAGACCCAGGCTGCACTACCACCACCAGGAACTCAAGGCAACACTGTGACAAATGAGTCCTCTGATCACACAACTCTGGAACCTACCAGCATACATATTGCCCTTGGACAGAGCTCTGGCAAAAAGTTTCCATCCCTGGCTGAAGCACTACTGAGAGTCTCTCAAGCTGAAGTTTGTGGAAACCAGTCGCTAACAACTCATGTCTGAAACCTTTCTGTCCCAGCTGCAGGTCCGGATCAGGCTGTTCCAGTCCGTTTGCACTATCATCAGGCACTTGCTACCCCCTTCCCTGAGCTGATTCAAACCACCAACATGACAGAAAACTACCCAGTCCTTGCTATTTCTTGCCAGTTTACAGGCCAAGTTAATTTGCAAAAAGGCCCAACAAGCTCCCAAGAAATAAGCAGCAGAAGCACAGAACAGAGACTGGGATGAATCACAGGAAGTGCAAGACCACCTCATTTCAACAGTAGTGAGTTGTTAGATCTCCAACTGGTTTCTGTAACTGCCCTCAGACACCACAGTCACATAAGTAGTATTTCCTTAAGAAGGTCGAGCAGCAAAGTCAGTAAAATAATCTTACTAGGCAGTCCTCAACACACAATCCACACCAGGACTCACAGTGTGTAGCTCCAGCATGTAAATTAATGGATTACTGTAACTGCACAAGTACCACACTCACAGTAATGCAAAAAAGTAAAATCCTCAAGGGCACTGCTATCCCTGCTCACCAACTGGCAAGACCAGCATCAGGTGTCCCCAGTCACTGTGTTCTGCCTGCAAGCCCAGTTCCAGAGCTCTGTCCCAGCTCTGTGACCACAACCAGACAAGCCCAATGGGTGCAACATATGCATCTTTCTTGAAGAGACAAGATAATTCCTTCCCTTCATTTTTTACCTTGAGCATGACAAGGCTCAGTGACCACCACACCATATCCAAGAGATGGCAACCTTTCAACATGGAGGAAATCCTAGAAGCAGGCCATCCACAAGACCCTGTCTTGAGGAACTTAATGCCAGTCCTCAGGGTTAAATAGTCAAGAGGGAAGAAAGAAGTTGAGACAGCCCATCAACCTTTCTGCCAGTCACCTGGAAAATTAGTCCATTAGACTTGGTCTCCAGTTAGTACTTCAACAGAAACAGGACAAGCTGGTCACAGCTATTACACTAATGTTGTCTTCATGATGGGACACTGCTAAGATGGTCTCAATCTGAAGTATCAGTTATTAGGTGAGCAAACTATTCTTCCTTCAAAGAATTGAGAAAGTCACCTGTAAATAGATCCTGTGCATCTAGGATGCTTATTTAGCAGTTTTTAGCAACTGATCCTTTCATAAACAATATGATGTTTCAGCATCCAAAGTAAAACCTATTGAACAGGTCTGATATGGTTACTTTAGATACCCTCCTCATTAACATCTTGTTGCCATTGCTTTCTCAGTGCATCAGAGATGGCATACCATGAAAGAAAAAACATGGCCTGTCTAAAGACCTGAGTTACAGGTCATGGTCCATACCAATAGGTGTCACAGAACAAAACAGTTGCTAAGTTATGACAAGACACTTCCACCAGAAAGCACAAGACTGCTGCCTGAAGAAGAAAATGTTACTTTTAGAGAGCCTTTCCAACCCTAACAACATATAATGAAAAAAGTCCTCTTGGTCTGCCAATTTTTAGTTGTGCCAATGATTCCTAGCATCATCACATACATCACCTGAAGATGATGCAAAGAATAGTACTCTGAAAGGACTGGACAAGCTTAGTTACAAAGACTTAAAAATTTGATGCAAACATTGTATCTTTGACAGGATTGCACAAAACAGCCATGCTTGTCCTTGGTGGCATTTATCAAATTCACAGGTATTACCTAGAAGGAACACAGCCCAGCATCCCCACTGGACACCAACAGCTCACAGCACTGAGCCCTTCAGCAGCACCCTCTGGGAGAAATGTCACTCAGCCCATCAGGACAGAAGAGCAAGTTCTCTGAGAAGCCGCTGTTTCTGATCTCCAAGTGCGCACAAGAGTATGGTCCAGTTCGTGTTCAGTACTGTTTTCAGAAAGACTATTGGGATTTCACTTTTTAAGTCCTCACATGCAAGCCGTGACAGATCCTACAGGCATTTCATATACCTTAACGAGGTCCACTCTGAGCACTGAGAAAACAAGAAATCCAAACCCACAATCAAAGCTTTGTTAGCCTGACATTCTGTTGCTCCGATGATTTGCGTGCAAGTAGAAAGTAGATCCACATTTCAAACTCTTTACCAGTTACTCATAACAAGGAAAAAAATTCAGATTCAGAGAACTGCAGGCCTGTTGCAAAAAAATACCTCCTTGAAATAGTCACTTCAAGGATGCTCTGAAGTCTTTTAGAGAAGACATTAAATTTCACACTGAAACAATTAGAATTGTTTCATCAGATCAAACTGAATTAAAACATTCATATTTACTGCCATTTAAAGTTTCCAAGCTACAGCTTCCAGGATTAAGTTATTACTATGACTAAGACATCCAAGTAGTCATGTAGGATTGCTGCTAGAGGCATTTTGAGCCTCATTTTTTAAATGCCAAAAAACATGGCTCATTCTAAGATAGAGGGGCCTAGAAACTTGCACTCAAGTTCAGGACACACTAAGCTTGTCCAAAAAAGTCCACAAAAACAAAGCCCACCTCACAGTGGGTGCTATAAATACAGAAGACCAACAAACTTTAAGCACAGGTCCAACTCCAGCAAGGCTCCAGAACAGCTCACAACTCACAACCTTTCAGAAGAGAAAGGGAGAGACAGTCAGCAATGTAGACAAGGAACCTCTTAGATCCAGCTACATGTAAGTTTGAGCTCTGAAAAAAAAGAGGAGGTTGCAATATCAGGGGCCTTAAAGCTCTGTTCATGCCACCCTTCAGGCCAGATCTGCAGCAATCCAAATCTCCACTGCATAAAGGGCGGAAGAGCCAGCATGTATCTGGCAATTGCTCCTGTGCAAGAGCTGGGGTGGCTCATGGACAGTCCTCAGTCAACAGAACTAGATCCTCTGCCAAGGATTCCTCACATTTCCCTATGTAAGCACATGCTGGGAAGGACAAGGTATAGTGTAGGACAGACAAGAGACAGCTCTCTTCTACTTTGGTTGAGTGTGGGCAGCCTTTGAAGAGTTATACATAACAGACTGTCCCAAAGAAAAGCTTTGCAGCTGCTCTAACTTACACTGTTCTCTCCAATCTCAATTCAGCAAGGAATCCAGCCATACTAACTAAAGTAACCTTTACCAGCCACTAATGCTGTCAGCTCTAGCCTTGGTGCATGCCTGCACAGAAAGTGGCCCAGGGTTTCTGCTGAAGCTGTGGTCAGCTTGCAGCATTTCACCCCCAAAGGGCTTGGCCAGCACGATTTCATGGAACTGGTTCAGTTTTTTTGGGTGGGCCGGGTAGACACCATGGTTGCAGATCCCCAAGCCTGTTTCTTTGTAATTCTTTATCATTTCACATAGTGTGACAGCCACCCTGACCACATCAGTGGAACCGGCTGAACCAGCCTTCCTCCTTCATCCAAGCAGTGATCTGTACCCCAGAATTCACAGCCTCTGTTAGTTCCAGAAGCCACTTGCACATGCTTATTCCCTGGGCTTCTGTCTCCTGCTAAAGCATCAGCTGTCCTGACTGTTCCAGCATGCCTGAATGCAGAGAGGGCTCAGCATAGTCAGAGTTGTAGAAGCACACACCAGAGGGTTTTGTAACTAAAAAAATGAGCGGACACAATCCAGTCCGTGCATACTTGCAGCTACACCTCTAGTAGGCTGCATTCATACATGTATAATCACTAAATTCTACTCTACCCACAGACAAAAGAAATTAATGCAGTCCATCTTCTAGTTTAGGATGACCTAAACTAGAAGCCATGTCATTAAAGAAGAGGCAGGGGAAAGAATCTAGCAATGACTTAAAAGATAAATCACATCCATTTAAAGTCCCAAATAAATAAGCAATCTTATGCTAAGCTACCAACTTAGCTGTTTATCAGTAGGCATATTCTGTACTGGGAAATAACACAGTATTTGCATAAGCCTTAGCAAGTACTTACTCTCTGCAGAACTCCCTGTCACAATTCTTTACTTAAAAGCGGCTATCAGGAATGAAGCCTCAAAAGGGACCAACCACAGTAACAGTCAAGAATGTCTTCCACAACCCAAGACAAGCACTGTATTCTGCTGTGTTATAGCAATGCTTGTTTAATGAACAGATTATGACTTCAACACTTCTGACAAAGCAGCTGAATAAATCCAAACATAGAACCTGAAGAGTTTGTGTCTATCTAGACCAACTGCAGAGTTAGTTTGAATACAGTAGTTTAAAGTGAGCAGCGGGAAACAAGGGGAAAGCATCTGGCTCTTTTGTTAACTACATTAACCTAACTAATTCTCTTCCCCTTCCACATCCCCCAGCTTGATCCCTGTTCCAATAGGCCAACTTTTTACTTTCTCCTTGGAGACCATAGACATTAAGTGTTACATTGGCCAGGCAAGTAATATACACTAAAGAACAAGATGTAAAGCTCTAAGCAGTTGAGTAAGGGGAAGAGGAGAAGGCTAAAAGGAAGACCCTTACCTTCCACATGTTTCAGCAATGCCCTGCTGCTGTTACCATGAGCAGATATAAGGATCATTTTGCCACTTTTCAGTTCTGGCACTATCTTTTCATTCCAGTAGGGAAGGAGTCTATCAAGCACATCTTTTAGACTTTCAGCCTTTGGGAGATTATCATAAGAGACATCACAGCATTTATACCGGCGATCATTGTATATCTCTTCATAGTAAGGATGCGATTCAGTTATGGGAGGTGGGGTAACATCATAGCTTCTCCTCCATATTTTCACTTGCTCCTCCCCATGATTCAGAGCCATTTCTGCTCTGTTGAGACCAATCAGTGCACCATAGTGGCGTTCATTCAGTCGCCAGGAACTCTGAATGGGGACCCACTCTTGGCCCATCTCTTCCAAGACAAGCCATGCAGTCTGGATGGAGCGGCTGAGTACAGAGGTGAAGACGAGGTCAAACTCAAAGCCCAGTGATTTAAGATGTTTGCCACAGTTCCGAGCTTCCTTTATCCCATCGCTGCTCAGCTTCTGGTCCACCCAGCTGCAGAAGCGATTCTCCTTGTTCCAGGCTCCTTCCCCATGTCTTAAGAGAACAAGCCTGTACTTAGCCATTCTGGTTGCAGCTTAGCACAGATGACAACTGGTCTGGCATCTAATAGTGATGCATCTGGACAGAGATACAAGACATACATCAAACATCCCACAGATAATGCATTACAAGTAGTAATATGGCAGTAAAGAGTAGACAACTATCAGAATCAAAACAACCAAAGAAACAAGTGTCTGCTGAGTATGTTTTTACCTTTGAGGTCTCCTGCCTTTGAATTCCTCCCCACCCTCATGTGGGAGGAAAAGCACCATCCTCCACCCAGCTTGTTGCAACTAGCCCACTTAACCAATTGATTAGTAGCAGATTTGTACAAGATGTTCCTTCCTACAGATTTCCCTCAAGCGCTTATACGGAGCCTCACTCAACATCAGAGGCTCCCAACCAGAGAAGCAGATCTCTCTCTCACTGGTGAACTTATTAGAGGTGAGACATGGAGCCCAAGCTCTAAGAGCTGCCCAGACCCACACTGGCTCCAAGGGAATGCAGGCACAGATAGCAACTGTGATCCTCAGCCAGAGCTACTGGAGAGGAGGACCACAGAATTGGAGCTGGCAACGCACAGAACCTTGTTAGCTTTCCTCAACGGATATGTCACCATAATCATGCTCTGCATAACTTGTTTCCTCACATCCCCATCCTGTCCTGCTAATTATGCCAGTCTCTGCTTGATTCTTCCCCAGGCCACCTCCTCCGTCATTCCTCCACACTCAAGTGCCACAACACAGCTACTCTGGGATGCAATGCACTACTAGTGAGTCCTCATTTCACTGAATCCAGAAATGATCTCAGATTATTCCATCCCCTTCCTGACCCTCAAATATATTTTTCCCTCTTGTGTCCATGAATTACAATGACAGGTTCTCAGGCACCAGGATTAATGTTTTTACTTTTGCTGTGGGCAAACAGCATATTTTCTGTCCTCATCAAATAAGACAGCTACACATTCATAAGGTCAAACAGCACCTTTCTCTGCTCCTGTTGACTAAGCAACACCACCACTGGATTGTCTTCAACAGGAGATTGATTTTGACCACTCACCCTACCTTTTGCTATGTGGCCAAGGATCTTCTAGCAGATTGTGTGATGCCTGAAAGGTCCATCTAACACAGCACTGCAACTCTGAAAGCCCCACCTGATCACTCTGACCTGAGATGTCACAGGCTAGATAGCAATGGACAGAGCAGGGGAAAAATATAAAAATACAACTCTGCACTGGAAGGACTGCTGTATACTCAAATAAACATTAAGTGCTCTCACAACCATGGACAGTGGGAGACTGAGGTCTGATTTCTGCACACCCAGCTTTGGACTAGATTTCCACAAGAGACTGCTTATGGGAGCTCCCATCATCTCAAATCAGTTGGAGCTGCTTCAATCACACTTTAAGTCTCTAAGTGTCTCAAATTCACTGTGACCCTGAATTAGGTCAGTAGGATAGGTTAGGCCCATGCACTCTGGGTTTTGGGAAGCACCCAGCACACTGTCAGCATTCATTTTTACCAGGCCTTCAAAAAGAGTATAGAAAAGTTGAATTCATTAACAGCCTCAGTAGTTTGAACTTGACTGTAACAGCGGCTTAGTTCTCCTTTACTCCCACAGAAGACAAGAGCTTACATCACACAAGGACACTACTCAACACCTCCCCAGCTCTAACTTCTGACTACCAGTACAGCTCAGGATTAAAAAGCCTCTGAGGACTGACAGATTTTTACAGAGTATCAGGAGGTATTGCCTGATACACAAGAGACAGTTGGTAAATACAAGGGAAAGTCTTCTGTGATTTCATGCAAAGGAGGCCTGAATTTTGTGTATGACAAGGAGCATCTCAGACAAAATCCTTTGCACATTCAACTTTTTCCACTCACAATAATCAGTTGCACATTAATCAAAGAAATCAACTATTGTCAGGATTAAGATGTCATGTCACATCAGATACAATACTAAACTACACCCTTTAAGATACCAGGTTTATAGCAAAAAGAAGTATCAGATAGCATTTCCATCTAAAGCCAAAGTGATCTTTCTCCAACATCCCATGGATATGATTAAAAATTGCAGTGCGTTCACAGCATGAACTACTACACAAAACATAGCCCCATAAAAAGCTCTATCGCTGCAGATACTTCATTGTCCTGTTTAATTGATTAGGTAATCTGTTCATGTGGATAATACAAGACCCAACAATAGAGGAAATGCACCTGTTTGCACATGTTTTTAGTTGGGTACTTTTGGACAAAAACAATAAAAACCTCAATGAATATAACAAAAAGATTCATACAAAGACCTGAGATCATCTGGGGACCATAAACTCCAGTTCAGTTATATAAATATTAGGCAGAAACACCATTCTCAAACAAATTTAGAAAAGACTGGCAGTCACAGTGTTGTTTAAATATCAGTCCACTTATGGAAGCATTTAAGCTAGAAAGTCAACACATGGAAATAATCCTACTCACCTTTCCTATGGCAAAGGAACAGCCTACACAAATCCCAGCACAGATTCAAGAGCTGCTTTATACAGAGGCCACCACACACTCTTGGCTAGTTACCTGCAGGAACATAATAAACACCAAGTGCTCACACAGAAAGAAACCACAAGTACAAATGGTTATGCCAACCACCACTTGCTCTCAGAGCTGTAAGAAAACAGCACACACCCCTTGTACGGGCTGGGAAAGCTACCAATTTCCTTCTCCCAAAAAGATGCAAATGCACAGCTCCTGCATTTCCAACGAGGGAAAGTTTCTTGTCTCCCAGATGCTCCAGGATATCATTTGCTCCCCAAGATTTGTTTAGACTGCAATTACCATAGCTCTAGTGCACAGAAATCTACCAAAACCTCTGGGACACCATGGAGGATACAGACAGCAGACCTGGACCCAGCATATAACAGAAGCAATACAGAGCCCAGCACAGTAGAACAGAGCAAGGTGCTCAGGATAACATCTTACATAGACAGACCTTTTAGCCAAGCACGGTTCTAAGCTCTAACTGCCAGAGGTGGGCATTTCCAGGACTCCTTGCTCCAACCAGCACAAGCTCACCTGCTCAGCCCTTTTATAAAACGTCCCTGTGCGGTGCACCTATGTCTCTTAGCCTTCCCTAAGAACAGGAAGGCTTACCCAGAAGCGGGGCAGCAACTCCCCCACACAAAACAAACAAACACTCGAGGCTGCCCAGGAGCGGGGCAGCAACTTCCCCCGCCGCGCCCAGCAACTCCCACGCACACACAAACACACACACGCGAGGTGCTACTGACCCCTCAAGGAAGGCCCTACCTGCCCCGGGCCCCAACACCACCATCCTTCCCCCCAAGGGACGCGCGCACACACACCCCCCCGGCCGACTCCNCCCCCCCCCCCCCCGGCCGACGCCGGGCCCCGACCCCCGCCAAGGGAGCCCGCCTGCACCCCCGCCTCAGGGAGTCTCCCCCGGCCCCAACAACGCCTCTCCGTGGGGCCCGGCCGGAGCGCCGGCACAACCCCTCCGAGGGAGCGCCCCCAGCCGCCCCGGGCTCCGGCGCCCTCCGCCGCCGCAGGGAGCCCCCGCAAGCCCAGGGCCCCTCCACCCCCCCCCCACCCGACCGTTAACAGTCCCCCCCCCACGCTCGTCCCTCAGCTTCAGAGAATTAACAGGCTAAATCCGCGCCGCCTTACAGGGACAACTACACCAGGTTGCAGCCCGCCCCGCCACAGCCGTGCTCCGCAGCCCGCCCCCGAGGCCAGAGCAGACGCCGCTCACCGTTCCCCAGCCGCGCCGGGAGAGGGGTGGACCCCGCGTCCTAATGAGGCCTCGGCGTACCCGCGCCCGCGAAGCTGGGGGAGTCTGATTGGCTGGCCCAGAGGATGAGCACCGCCCTCAGCCAATGAGGCCGAGCCTGTGGGCGGTGACGAGACACAGCGGCGTGGAGCCTACGGGCGCACTGGGAACCGAGCCGAGCCCGGCCGGGCTCCGCCGGCGGGGTCCTCCCCCCGCGGCCCGCAGCTCCGCCCGGGGCTCCATGTCCACCGGAGCTTGCGGGGATGCTGGTGTCGTGTGCGCGTCCCCCCCACCCCCGGGAAAACCCCGTCCTCCAAGAGCAGGTCGTCCTTCTGGGAGGGATCACAGCAGGGATGCTGGTTCCTCCCGTGGTTCTGGACACGCAAACGCCGGCGGCGTTGGCGTGGGCGACGCTTACCGCTTTGTCGGCGCCACCAAAACGGAGAAATGGGGTCACGCCAGCGCGTGCAGAACACGACCAGAGGCAGCCAAGCTTCTGCCTGCTCCCGAGACCACCCCCGCTCCAGCTCGCTCCGCATCAGCAGCCGACGGGCGCTGCTCCGCCAGAGCTGGCCCCGGCCCCCCTCCGCCCCCCGAGCCCCGCCGCCTCCTCGCCCACCGCCCGGGCTGGGCATTGCGGCAGCAGTCGGGAGGGAGGACGCCGGCTCACTGCTTGGCCGCGTCAGGGAAGAGGTGAAGGAGAGCCGCCGGATCCTTCCTGCTCCCCGGCCCAGAGCCTCCTCCGTACCAAGGATGGAGCTGCAGCGCGATGCCCTGGGCTGCCATCCAGCACCCCCCCCCGCTCATTCCCGGGAGGTGAGGAAACAGAGCAGAGGGGCAGTCAGATGGGGTTTTTCCCAGGCAGGGCTCACTTTTGCTTCTGGCTTTAGGACCTTTTGGCTTTGGTGAGAAGCACGGGTCCAAAATCTCATTACTCATCATGAAATCAGCAGGAAAAAAAATAGACGTGAGTCTTCCTAACGATCGTGCTAGCTACCCTCATACCCACAGGCTGTAATTCTAATTCAAAGTAATCAAAACCAAGCGGATGGAGCAGCTCTAGCTAGAAATGGAGAGAAGTGGTGTGGGAAAGTGGTGTCCTTTACTGCTTCTATTGCCGTAGGTCTGCTTTTATTTTTAAAAAGAAGCAGAGCACATCTTTTCTACATAATCAGATTCATATTTTCTTCTCTAAATGCTTACCCTTGAACAGCCACAATGTAAAGTTTAAAGGGCCACAAACTGAATGTATACCGAATGTGCTCCATCACCCTCTCTACAAGGGAGAGATAAAGGTGTCCTTCCATTTTTAATAGGTTAAAAGGATAGTGCATGAAAATGAAAGATGGGGGATTCAGATTCCGACAGGAAAAAGCAACACAAAGAAATTTAAGAAAATTTGGGGCAGAGGCATTAAAATAATGTCTCTGAAGCACTGTGAGGAGAAAGGGTGTTTTGTTTTGCACTTACAGGGATTAGATCCTAACCTGTCAGTGGGAAAGCACCACCCAGATGAAACATTCCTTCACTAGGCTCGGCACAGCACGAAGTGAGCTACGTGGTAAGAGTGGCCAGGCTGTTGGTGAGCAGCACCCTGTGTCTTTTTGGTGGTTACTGCACTGACTTTGTTCCTCATTTATTCGGGAAGCTCTGGAAAGCCTTCTGCATCTCAGGAAGAACATTTTCAATGCTTTTCCTGATAAAAAGAGCTATGCCTGACTTCAATACAGAACCACAATAAAATCTGCTGCTTCTGCAAAATATTTCCACTGGATGTGAATTGCACTTACAGTTACACATATAATCCTTTTCATCTCGCCCACTAACTTTAATGTTAACAATTACCTTTCCTCTCTATCAACTTTGTCTAAGCCACAACCTACAGTATAAAGCCAGTCCAGCCTACATAATCAAAGCAGTACTCGTAAGTTCACTGTACCAGAAGAGTTTGATTTGCCACCCATCAGCTCGAACTGGTAAAGAGAAACGCTCCCACATCACACTGCGTGATCACACACCTGCAGTCACCCTGCCTCCAGTCATATCAAACCTGTCTCCTCTTGCACGAACGTACTAGTGGTACAGCTCTGAATATGGGTGCCTCACAGGCAAACTGGTTGACTTTGCAAGGAAAAGAACCAAAGGTCCTCGAGATAGAAAGAAAAGTATCTATTCTTGAGTATCAGCACTATGTGTTGGCTGTACTTCGATCATTAAGAATAAAATTAACAGAAACATTATATGCCAATATGCAGTCATAACTACAAGTGAATAGACAGCAACCTGTGCCACAAGCCAGGACCTCCGTGGCCATTAAATGGAGATTTCTTATCTCCATTAGTCTTTGAACAAGACCATTTCATTAGGATGGCAAAAACAGCCTAAGGACTTTGATTCATGTGTCAAACTACACACGAAGGAGTGGAAGCCATATCCGTGTGCATGACTTCTTGCAGACAGCTACACTCATTTGGCAGCTATTATCTCTCAGACCAGCTGGGCTGTGTTTTTCAGGGTCTCTGCTCTGGAGCCCTTCCAGGCTGTAGCATTTAGCTGGAATGTTTAAGGCAGAAGCAGTTCAGGAAACTCCTTTCCTCAACACATAAACTTCCGCTGGGGCACCAGTGCGACTGCACCGCACTGAAGAAAGGCCTGGAGCTGAGCAAGGCAGAAACAGAAGAAAACAGAACTGGAAAGAAAAAAGGATGATTAATGGTTGATGAAAACTGTGGCAAACAGGAGCATTCTTCACTGATTATGACCTTGGTACTTTTTCACAGAATAGTTACTTTATTCAAAGCTAGATCAAGTATTTGCCATAGAGCACTGCAGACATACCCACTGTAATTTCCAGAAGACCCTGAGCTCTTTGTTTATCCCTATTTGATATATGAGCTGTCTTCATTAATAATTTCATCTTCAAAAGAAACTTCCATAATCACATCCTCACACTCACTAATAACTCTGAAACCTTCTCTCTAGAACTTCCTCCTGGGTGTTTTTCTACTGCATTAATTTGTGCCTTCTCTCCTAGACTCTCCCTACTCCTTTCCACCTTTGGTTGCTGCCAGCAGCATGCCCATTCTCTCTGCCACCCAGAGGTGTGCCCAAGGAATCCTCGCCCTTTTTTTTGGAGGTGGGCACGTTCAGGCCATTTTCAATACTTGACAGTTTTTCCTCTTCAAAAGTCCTAGATCCTGTCTTTTCTCTCTCTGTTATCCATGCTATTGTTGTCTCACATTTCTCTGCAACTTTTCTGATGGTCCACTTTCATTCGAGGCCAAATTTGTATTGACAAAGGTCTGGGAGTACAACACACTATGCAGAGAGATAAACACATTCTTATTTCCCCAAGAGGACTCAGAACTCTTACATCATAAAATCACTCTGGCTACATCCATCTCCCTGCCCATCACCCCCAATACACTGGTTAACTCTTCTCTTGTAAAGCAAACACAAGCTTTATTTCTTGCAAGAAATCAACGGCAATGTGGACAGGGGCCTGGGAAGCCCACGCTGTGTATTAACCTTCCTGTTAGCAGGACAGTGCTACCCAGGAGGGATACCTTTCCTTGTAACACCACAGCCATCTTACCCATCCATGCCTTCAGTCTCCTTACCTATTCTTTTTACACCTCTGCTTACTCAGTTTTTTCAGTTTAAAAGACCACTTTATTCACTGATTTTTTTCAATCAGCTTAATTTTTTTCCATCCTAGGAAGACTGCAAGTCCACAATATATCAATAACATGTTTTCGCCCAAGCCTCGTCTCTAAACCCACTTGTTTAGCCTAATCCCAAGCAAACTTATGTGTATTCATGGACTGGAAGCTGTTTTCCTTGGTCCTGAGACCACAGCCACAGCTCATATGAAGTGCTGCACAGTTCTGTTGGCCTGAAGTCCGTCATATGTCTCTATACACCAGACCTTGGTCTATAATACAAGGAAAATAAAGCCTTCTCCATCGGAGCTCAGAGAGCACGTAGCAGGCAAGGACGCGCCAGTCCTACTTCTGTCTTTTTTAGAGCCACTCACCGCGTCTTGCATTAACCAAACAAGTGGTTCTCAACATTTTTTTGGCTCAAGCATGCCTATGCGTGGGTAATTTTTCATCACACACCTACCCCTATGTGCCAATATATCACACCACCACGTCTTAAACCAAGCCTATTATTACCTAAAACTTGGGGGTGCACCTGACAGAGCAGTGAGGCGTACCTTGCACACCAGTTAGTCACCCAATTACAATTTAAGCTCCTCAGCAAAGGGCCTTTTTCACCATTTGTTTTACTAGTGCCTAATACAATGCTTTCATATGCAAATACAGTGGGGCTTTCATCCTGTTTGGGTATGGAGGCAATATATAACTTCACGCATCTGAGTAGGTTCTCTTTATGTCAAAACCAGAAGCATAAGTCCATGTGGAAGGCAAATAAAGTATTCTACCTTTTTTTTTTAACTCCATTGCTTGGGGGGAAAATCTGTTCAAAAAAAAAGAGAAGAGAGTGTGTAAGCACTTAAACTAACCCTGCATTTGTCACCAGAATCATAGCTTTAGTCTTTAAGTAAATGCAGAAGTTTTTCTGAATCATTAAGTACCAAATAAATGACTGAGAAAGAGGAAGAAAATACATAAAAGCCTTCATTATATGCAAAACAGGCAGAGGGAAGCTGCTATGTGAGGCATCGTATTCCAAACCCAAAGTGGGAACTGAATTTCTTATGTAATCCCTATGGCTAGGTACTGTTAATGTTATTCTGAAGTAAAACATGTGAGTTCTGTCTGTTCATCTGAAATCTTAACTCAAAAAATTATTTTATTTCTGCATATCCCAAGCTGAAAACATACACATGGGAAAAACCTTACATTCTCTATGCCCTCAAAACCATTACATGGACATCTTCAAATAAACACCTTACCACAACAGGTGCCTAGATGCTACAGGAAAGTGTGTGGAACACAATGTTCTGAAGGAGCCCTCATGGATACAGTTCTAGCCCCCCAAAATAGCTCTAAAAGCAGTTGTAGAGGGTGCCAGTGGCTGGGAAAACAAAATTCTTTCTCACAACCAAAAGTTTTCCCATTTCTAGAGCAAGAAACACACTTTGAAGATCTACAAGGTTCACTTTTAAATTTTGTGGGTTTGGAGTGGTTTACATTGCAGGTTTTGGTCTGGGGCATTTCACTGTTTTCTAGTCACAATACTGTACAAATTAGCTTACTGTAGCAGTATCAAAAGCAAAGAAAATCCTGTGATGAATCTGCCTTTTTCTTCCCCATGATAAACAAAGTGCTGCAGACATCAGACGTCAGTAAGAAACTGTCTGGGAAGAGATAATTTAAAAGGGCCTCTGAAAAAAAGAAAGCAGCAGGGTGGTGTCTAGTCAAGGCGTGATAAATTAGCTAGAAAACAGACTGGATAGTGCTGATACTAGAGCATGGTAACAGCACATAAGAATCTGGGCAAATATAACCAGAAGGGTAAAATGGGAAATTCAGTGTCATCACAGAGAATGGGGAGAACAACAAACACACACAAGACATATTCAAGTTCGCTTGTACTAATGTCTTTCTATGAAAAATTAATGGTTCACCTCAAAAAAACTGCTCTAAAGTTTTTTACTTCCATGTAACAATGAACCCTGGGTTAACTAAGAACTTGGCGATGCGTGTGTGCAGAGCTATCTCTGTATCTATTATGTTCATTTTCTCACAAACACTGCAAATCACAAAGATTTGTCTTGTGCTTCTTAACGTTTCTTTCCATGGTATGTGGCTCTCTTGCAGCGTACCAGTTTACAAAACAAGTCTGACTGATGTTTAGTTTGGTTTTGAATGGAGCACAAAAATGAGTTTCCTATACAAAAAACCCGTCCTATGTGTCATGATTAGATAATATAAAGAGAAGGACTGAGTCACAGCGTTCTACTTTACTGTAACTTCTCAGAATTCAGTAGGGTTGCTCCTGACTTCAAAAAGTAACAAAATCAGGCCTTTCTTTTACAGAGTTGTTTCCCAGGAAACTTCAGGAGTTAAGTTGCTAAATAAATAGCTGTGTATCACAAGTTAATTCATGCTTTTCCCCCCCTTTCTTTAACGAAAACTGAGCATGAGTGGAAAGGCAGCCAGAACTAATAAATCATGCATGGATGGGGAGCCAGGATATCCAACTTCCCAGAATTTTTCAAGTCTAATTTTCATCTCACACCTGTTTTGCTCACGCAGAAATATATCCATTTAAATAATTTCATGCCTGATTTCCACTAATTTTTTGATTCAAAATTAGTCTATTTCTCTCTATTGCCATCAGATCTAGCTGTCCACAGAACAGCCTGGAAAAAACATTTTGCCTGTAATTCAGCATCTCCTTTTTATATTACAAAAAAGACACTTTTCTGCTTCCGAGACACAAGGCACTATCCAACATTTAGCATTTTGAATAGGTCAAGTACTTGTTTAAACATTCAGTACTGCTGTCATTATTCTTCCCTGTGGAAGTCTGCATCCGCAGTATACCAAATAAGTAACTGAGCCAAGATCAATAGAATGGATCTGTGAGAACAAAACCTGGGCAGTATGGTCCTGCCCTTCTTAAGAAAGCATTTGCAGAAGTAGAGTATGTCTGGTAATAAAGTATGTACCTTCTTTTTTTTTTTTTTTTGGGGGGGNAAATGAGGCCCATGCTATCTGACCAAGGTCTCTTGCCCTTCTAAAGACAATAGGTGCTCACAAACTTTAGACACGAAGAAGCCACTTTATCTGGTCTTCTGGGTTTTATTTAGTTTACGGGGGCAGCTGGGAGTATACACAGGCAAAATTAATTTTCCTGGCTTCTGCAGCAACCCACACCTGGCCACCATCTTCTCCCAGCCCCTCGGGTGACAGACATGTTCTGGTTACAGGACAAGCGAGAGTCCCCAGACAAGATAATAGCTGGAAGCATCCTGCCAGAACAATTTGCAGCTCATGGCCTCCTCCCTGCATGCCCTGAATTACTTCTGGAAATGACAGATGCTGAGAGTGCAGAAGCCCATCTGACCAACCCTACAGCAAACCTGGAGCACACAGCGAAATAACTGTGCAGATCCATGGATTAGTGAAGGACAATAAGCCCAACTTTTGTGGGAATCACTGGACCTTCCACATCCCCACTAAATGTTCATATTGCCCACGGGTCCTGTCATGTGACAGGAGAAAGACCGCATGGGGTTCTGCTCTCGTATTCACAAAACCTGAGTAACTCAGCTAAAACAATCTGGCTCCCCTGTTGTGTACGAGTTCAGGTTATAAAGCAATTTCCATTCAGCTCTAATTGCACAGATTCCACAGTGCTATTTTTCATGTTCCTAATCAAGATGAATTCATTGGTTTTACTGGGTGCTTCATTTTGGTTTGTTTTTCAAACATGAGGAAAACATTTTCAACACGTTTGTGTTTCACAAATGGAAAACATATCCCTTCCTCCACTCTTAAGGCATTTGAAGCACCCCTTTTCTTGTCAAAACTAGACATGGCTGATTGCTGAAACTTGAAATGGAGCCTGAAAATATTTTGCCACAATGACAAGAGCCTCCACTTGGCAAGAAAAATAGCAGACTGTTCTCAAAAGTGATGAGCTTTGGAAAACCTACAGTCTGCATATACGAGAGAGGAAAATCTCGTTCCTGTGATAACCATGCCTACCAACAGAACTGGACAGGAATGTAGGTCTGGGATGGGCAAATTTTCCATTTGTAGATGAGTTGGGTTTGGAGGCTGGCCATAGTGTCCTTGCTATTTAACTTAAGTTGCTTATCCCCTCATTACAAAGCCCATTCTTCCACAGAAACAACTGAGAAGGTACGGTCTTTGTTAATGCTTTGGTACCTGCTCTTTTCGCAGAGCTTGACCTAGAGAAAATCAAGCCAAGTATTTGCCAGTCCCACATTAATCCACCTCTCCAGACTATGATCAGAAGGTTTCTTTTTACAAATTCAAGAAAAGACACTGACACGCTTCTGCTTCCGCAGCAACCAGTCCTGGCCTGTGCAAGGAAGTTGCAGTTTAATTAAACCAGTTCAAAAACTGATGCTGTTAAATTAATGCTAAGTCTGTGGGAGGATAGATGTTATTTTGCTGAAGAGTGCTTTCTACTCTTTTAACTGAAGTGGTAAGGAATGGATTTAAACTAAATCAATATACAACGTACTTCAACTGATACGTGTCCAAAAAAGGCATTTGCATCAACATAATGAAAAAGTGCAAGATTTTCATGTAGACAAGACTCAGAAGAAAATGTAACCATATTATACTTTGGGAATACTGTGAACATGCCTTGTTTTGCCCTTGTCTGCTGTCAACACCTCCTCCACTGCCTTCAGGGGTCTGCTCCCCCCTGCCTGACAGTTTTATTAACTATCTCTTCCTGTTTTATTTACCCTCAGGTACCCACTTGTTGGCAAGTTACACTTCTCTTTATCACCAAACCACCCCATTTGATGTAGCTCTCAAAACTAGCTTTCTGCAGTTCTGCTAAGTTAAAAGGTTCCTCTTCAGGGTAGTTTCAAGCTGATGTTCCACAGACTTTCCCTTATTTCCTCTATTTGTAACAGTAATAGTTACTACAGCTTCAGAGCCAGACTGGCTGGGGTTTCTTCAAAACCCAAAATACATTGCTTCAGGCTTCTTGTATGTCCAATGCTGTCAAAATGTCAGAATGTGACTACTCCTTCTGGGAAGTCCATCTCTCTCCAGAGGGTGACATACAGTGACTGCGCAAAAGCATAAAAAAGGCCATAAACCATTTTTAGCAGCTCTGCTTTCTTAGCCTGGCATGATATCCCGCAGCCTGTTCAATCAGCTTGAGCCTACTGGTTTACACTACAGAGTGGGGAAAGTGTTTGGGAAAAGGTCAGTTCTTACTCTTCTTGCTGTTCTTGGTTCCTTCCCCCAGATGCCAGCACACTCACGAGGCTGGGATGCAGATCCTGAGGAATCTCATTTCCCCCCCTGTGCCTGAGCCACCACCATGGCTGCATCGTGAGCTGCAGGGGGGAACAGAGGGGATCTCTGGCGAGGAAGCACTGGGAAATGTATACAGTGTTGAAATCATGACATCCAGCCACTCTGAGGACATCAGGGCCGACATACAAAATAGGTTAGACAGAGTTTGGTTTAGACCGGCTGAACGAAGAGAGAGCTGACACTGTTGGCAGACGTTTTAACAAAAGGCTTGCTCCGATGCTATTGAATCAATGGCAAATCTCCCAATGGAAGTAGTCTCTGACCGCAAATGTGTAGTTAACAACCCAACTGTGTACACCGCATACTGCTTCCTACGAGCTGTAGACAGCCCACAATCCCCATTGATTGCTGCACTCAAAACCAAGCTGGAGGTGCTGAGCAGATTAGAGTGCTACCGGTTGTAGTAAATCCAGCCATTCTAAATTTTAGACAGTCTTTCTGTTTCCCCTGGGATATACAACATGTTGTAAGTAAGTGTCCGGTTAACAGGAGGGAGAAAACAGACTTGATTCTCACACACACACGCATAACAATGCTTAAAAGTGCAAGTTTTGGAACATCTTTGAGAGAGAGTGGTGGGTTGAGTCAGGAAAAGCAGTCTCATACATTTCAGTGCAAAAGACAGTAGGGAAAAGGAAGTTCTTTTCTGCGCCTTTAAGAATCAGACAATTCAGAAAGTCGGTATGTTAGTGATAATTGCTAATTTCCTCTTCAAAACTCAGATTGTATCTTTTGAGTCCCCACCAGAAAATTTTCATGCCTATTTATTTATTACAAATGTAAGACACCTTCATTTTTTTTCTTCTTATCCTTTTTAGGAAATGAGACAGAGAGATTTCCACCTTCTCATTATTACAAAATCTAAGGAATACAATATGCAATTTAATCTGCTGAGAGATTATTGAAGAAATGCAAAAGCAGTGGTCACACACGAGTTTAACTCTGCCCCCGTGTGTGCAAACATTAAAATACACCCTCCCATCCATTACCTGGATCCTGTTCTGGTTTTGTGCGAAATGATCTATTAGTTTATGACACTAATTATATAGGACATCCATGATGACCATGTAGCTACAGGACACGTTTTCTCTTCTACATTCACATGTCTCTCTCTGCATTACAAAACTCTCCTTTATGAATGCATTGGCCACTAAAAAGCAAGCCATAGAGATATGCCTGTTGCCTATACTAATAAAACAAGAAGTAAAAGTGAAAAGAAAAAACAGGCAACTCTGGAATTTTACCAGAGAGGTGGTCCTGTTAAGATCAGGAAAAAATGGGGACCTAATTTTACTTCTCACCTTTGCCACGCATGCCCTGCGTGAACTTCCCTGTTCTCCCCTGTGCCTCACTTCCCAGCCTGTGGAGCGTAGATACCACCACCTTCGTGTGTATGGGTGAAAAGGAACTATTTCTTCCTCTGTAAACTCACACCAAGGTTTCTCTAGCTGTCTCACTTCACCAGCACACAGGGTCATAAGGCTCTGGTCAAGGGAAGACCAGCCCAGGCCACCATCCCTGTCGTGGGGACACGCTGCTCCAGCCAAGGGGCTCAGCCCTTCCTCAGTCCATGGCTCACAGCCCGCAACCACACAGCCAGCAGCGAGGGAGCAGCTCCATGAGCTGAGCAAGAGACCTCTGCCTCATGCCCTACCCCAGGACTCCTGTCTCTTGACTCATTTCATGACACCCCCCTGGCTTTACCGATGACAAAACGTGGGCCAAAGCGTCACTAAATGAAACAGGCTCTCCATCTGCTAACCGATGGGGTGAACTGCAACAGGGTGTTGCAACACCCGAGCGCATATCACAAGTGAGATATGCATGAACAACCCATGGCACAGGGACAGGGCGCTGCAGGAGCTGAACCCTGCACAAACACAAGCCAGATTGGGACACAGCTCCCCTCAGTCCTATCTTTTGATAAGGAACTTCACCGGGAGAAGAGGTCTGCAGGGTGCACCGCTGCATGTGCCACGGGGGTGATCACCTCCACGATTTGTAATTGATTTCAGCTTTCACATTAACCTGTGTGAGTTGAGTCTACAGAGAAAAAGCCGCAGCCTTGTTTGCTGGATATGGGAGGACCTAGAGCACTGGCGCAGCTCCACCATCTTCCCCTGCCCTGGCCAGCAGCCAGTCACTATTAAACCAGCCCGGCAAAAGTCGGCTGCAATGGGACTACCGAGATGGCATGCAGGGCCATGGTGGCCTACATGCAGCTGAGCACCGGGGCGAAGATGCCCCTCATGGGGCTGGGCACCGGGAAGGTAACAGCTGCAGAGAAAAGCACCAGTATTGCAGAGCTCCCTGGCACAAAACACTGTTCCCCCTGCTCCAGGTCTGGAGAGCTGTCCCGGTGTCTGGGGCTCTGCTCTACCTGGCTGTTGGGCTGAAACTGTGTGGGAGTGTGGCTACGGAGAAATGGCTAGAGACTGGCTTCAAGCCCTGGAGTCCGTCTTTATGACTGCAAGAAATACTGTTCTTGTAAAGAACAAAAAACCACAACCAGGAGGTCGGGGGGATTACTTTCAGTAAGGTGGTTTCCTATTTTTATTTTGCTAGGATACAGGTATTTAACATGTACTGATTTGAGATTCTTAAGATTTATGCATTATTTTTAGTCCCCAGCTGGGCAAGTAACAGCTGCAGTGATGGCTGCCATCGATGCTGGGTACCGCCACTTTGATTGTGCCTACATGTACCAGAGTGAGAACGAAGTTGGGGAAGGGATCCAGCAGAAAATCAAGGCAGGCATTGTGAAACGAGAGAACCTCTTCATCGTCAGTAAGTTAAGGATCTGATGACCTTCCATCCTGGAGCAGGGGTGAGGGAATGCTTTGCCTATAGTATTTTCATAGTAGGAAGCTTAAGTACTGGAGACAAACTTTATGCTCTAGGATAAAGCAATTCATAACATCATTAAAGTCACTCCTGACACAAGCTTACTGCTTCATCCCATTCTGTATGGAGAGTTAGGAAGGATATGCTGTGTCTGGCACTCTGCTGAGGAGACCCAGAAGTGCTGAGGGATGGATAAGGAGAGGCCATCTGCAGACCAACTGGTGCAGAAGAATGGAAGTGGAAAAAGGTAGAGTGGGCCAGGTAGCACCAAGCAAGGTAGAAACCAGTGATGCAGAGGTCTGAGATTGCTTGGTGTCATGGACTGATACAGGGGCAGAACTGACTTGGTAACGGCACCTCACTGACTGCTAAAACACAGCAGAGGAGAAAAGCCTGGCAGTGGCTGGTGCTTGTTCCGGCAGCTGGCCTTGCAGTCTCTGCTGTGTGAGGAAGATGAGGTTCTGGGCACCTTGGGACAGTGTGATCTGCTCAGCACATGTCCCAAGGAAGGTGGTTGGTGGTTCTCTTTCTCTTGGTTACTAAGGAAAACAGAATATTTAGCTGGATTCTGAAGTTACTTCTTACCTTGGTAAAGGTTGGTGCCAACCACTTCTCTGTGTCTTGTCTTATATTTTCTTGGCTTCATCTGCTAAATTTTTTACAGGAAATGTACAAATGGTCAAATCTGACAAAAAGCTTTGTTGAGGTAAGCCATCCTCTTCTACACAAGTCTGACCTTGCAATAGAAGTTTTTACTACAGATCTGTCTGACCATGTGTACTGCCACAGCACATACTGCATTCAGTGTCACAGGCCAGTCCTGCTCACAGAGCAAGCCCCATATGAAGAGCACTAGGATGGCCGCATTCCACATCGCCTTCCAAAGAAGATGGAGCATTTCTGTCCTGTGCAGGAGAGTACCTGAGAGTTTTAACCCACGAGGTCACGGTGTGTGTTGGTTTTTTGTCTCTAGCTATGGTGCACGTTTCATGACAAGCCTCTGGTGAAGGGAGCGTGCCAGAAGACTCTTGCTGACCTGAAACTGGATTACCTGGATCTCTACCTCATCCACTGGCCTCTGGGGTTCAAGATACAGTAACAGCAATGCCCTTGGCTTTCCCTCCTGGGAGAGCTCCTCAAAACTGCCAGTATTGCTTGCAGTGCTACCGCTGCTCCAGTCCAGAAAGACCATGTGTCTGTTGTGTGTACCAGCACTGCTCCAGTGCTGCTCGTTCAGCTTTACTCTGGCCACGTGAGCCAGGCTCTTGATCTCTGCCCCTGAGACTGCTGCTTGCACAGTGTCCTCTGCCCTTTGATACCAGCAAGGCAGACCTAGCACTAAGATCAGGCCCCCCAGCTGCAAGCATAAGCTATGCCACTTTCCCTTTCTTTTACAAATCCAAAGCATGCTCATCTGAAAATTACCCCTTGCAGGAAGGAGGCCTGCGCTTTGCTGCCTGACAGAAATTCTTTCCTCTGCATGTTACAGAATCGCAGAGCGAAAGAAAATGCTTCTATTTTCCATTTCTGTCTTTAATCACCGAGTACTTAATAGAGCCCAGATTGAGCTGACCTTGCCTGTAGGAGTCTTAGTATTGTTTCACAGACCTTGGATTTCAAGAGAGGAGGCTTTTTGATATCAAACTTTTGCAGACTACATGTACTTCAAAGGATTTATGTCAGTTTCTATATATATGCATATACTCTTAGCCTTTCCTTTCTGCTACACTCAGATCAAAATCTCTATTCTACTTAACGCTTTTGAGCTCCTCAACTTCATTTCATTATCTCAATATTGGTTTAGTTAGCTTTATGTGGACAAAGTTGTCAAGTGAAACTGCATAGTATTGTGGCATCTAGAAAATTCCAATCATTCATAATGCTTTGGCCGTACTTTCTAGTTACAGGCTGCTCATATTTCCTAATACAGCAACTCAGCAACTTAAACAGTGAGCATTCCCATGGGAAATCTGTCAGCAGTACCTTTTTCAGCAGACGTACTCCAGTAGAAATGTGTACATTCACAGGACCAAAGTAAATCCTCTGTATACCTTTTTAGAAACAACTAAAGAAGCTATTATTCCTAAACGTGCATAACAGAACAATAAATGAAGTGAACTCATATAAGACTCCAGGATATTGTTCTCTGAGTAAATTGCTTCCCTGCATGCATTTTGTGGATCATCACTTCAATGGTTCCAGCAGAAATACCTGTCTTTATTGGGATAGTAGATGGCAAAAATGCCATGACCCTGCATGAACTAAGAATAAGAAATGACTGAAGAATTAATAAAGCTATCATGAGAATTACTTGAGGTTTTTCATGCACTGTTAGCTTTAGCTCCTTACATTCCTGTTTGGTTCTTTTCCATAGTTAGTGTCCCAGCAGAGATTATTTCGAGCATTATCTCTCTCATTGACAGGCAGGAGATGAGCTGTTTCCCAAAGATGACAAAGGCATGTCTATACCCAGCAACACAGATACTCTACAGACGTGGGAGGTAAGTGCAGCCACAGCGGAAGAGTCAAGTCTTCTGTCCTCATCAGTCTCTTCCACGTTTTCGTTACCTTCAGCAGAACTGTTGTCTCATGCATGCAAAATTAGTTGGAAGGAACATAAGGCAGTACAAAGTAGCTTTTCATAACGTGCATGCTTAGTCATTACCTTGTTATTCCTATTCCCCAAGTGCCTTATTTGAGTGCCTGACTCACAGCCAGCTGCACAATCACTTTCAGCAGAGCTGCAGACCAGACTGAGGTTAGAAAAAGTTCTTTCCTTGACCGTAACAACTGTACAATTGTCTTCACCACAGTTCTTGTGCCCTTCTTGAATTGCTCAAATACATTTTACAGAAATAAAGACATTTTAGGTTGAGATCTTGCCTATAGAGTCGGGCACTGCCCTCTAGTGCTTGCATACTAGTGGCTTACTGAGTGTCGTTGATCTTTTCCTTATGCAACTTGGTGTGAATTTCCACAAACTCAGGGAATGAGAATTTGGGTTTGGATGAGATGGCACTAATGTACTAGTACCTGCTTTTCTCTCAGAGAACTTTGCAACTCTAAATACTTATTTTGTGCTGCTCATGACAGGAAACAAGCCACATCAGGAAGAACATCTTCTTCACGACCTGTCTTGCATACCGGATGATGATTTTGCTCCCCTTTGCGTTAGGCCATGGAAGAGCTGGTGGATGCTGGTCTGATAAAAGCCATTGGAATCTCCAGCTGTCACCACAAGCAGATTGAAAGAATCCTGAACAAACCAGGACTGAAGTACAAGCCTGCAAATAACCAGGTAAGCTGCAAAGTGACTGCAGATGAATAGTTTTCAGGGATTATAAAGATCTCATTACAGTTGAATGAGGATATGGAAAAGGAGTAACAAAGTAGAATACAGCATGTACTCTTAAATCCCACTCTGAATATTTCTGGGTACACAAGGTGTGTCACCTTGCTGAAACACTCTTTACCAATGTTGGAGTATTTCCCTGTGAAACATTCTTTCTGGAAGAATAAAGAATGCAGAGATTAGCTTTGTGAAACCACTGCAGAAAAAACTGTATAAGCACTTTGTAAAAAAATAAGTGTCTTCAATACTAAGGACGCATATTATCATGTAGGCCACTGGCAAATTAGGGCAAAAGGCAGCCTCTAATTGGATTAGGAGATAATCCATGGAGAGCAGCAGTATTACAACAGTTCTGCCACTATCAGCCTCTGTGCCTTTGTGTTGGCAGATCCAATGTCATCCATACCTTACCCAGGAGAAGCTGATCAAGTACTGTCAATCCAAAGGGATTGCTGTGACAGCATACAGTCCTCTTGGCTCTCCTGACAGACCATGGTAAAATTGCTTTGCAATTTGCAAGGGAGCTGGCATGGATTATGCTTGAAACATTGAGACTAGAAGTGGACCGTTAATCATTCATCCAGATACATATCCCTGTTGCTAGGTTGGATCTTGCTATGGAGGTTCCTCACCACTGATCTTCTTTCCTCTGTGTAGGGCTAAGCCAGAGGATCCTTCCCTTCTGGATGACCCCAAGATCAAAGAGATCGCAGCCAAGCACAACAAAACACCCGCACAGGTACGTAGGTGCTGGACAGTGGGGACCCCTTCCAGTAACACAGCCAATTATGGAAAATAGATGTGAGGAGCAGGCAGAACCTGCATCCATTCCCTATGAACTGTGGCACTCCTCTGATTTTTCCCTAACAATGTGGATTGTTTATTATATGGCCTGCAAGATATGCTACTACTCTCTCTTTGGCCCTCAGCCAGAAAGAGATTCTTGACCCATCTTCAGATGTCACTTCCCCTCTCAAGTCCTCTTGCAGAGAACGAAAGCCTTGCACAGACTGCTGAGAGTCCAGGTGGGAAGAAAAGGAATTGTCTGTCCCAAAGCTGGATGGGAAAGGAGGCCTTGCAAGAGGGCCTCCACCACTTCCTCCTTTGCTCTCCAGGAAGTGCTACCTAGGCCACAGAAATGGGAATGATTTGTAATGCAGCTCTGCAGAAGCAGGTGTAGCTTAGGGAAAACAGCTGTTGGAACAGGCTCTGCTTCCTCCAGAGCAGGAGCTGTCCTCTCTCTGACTCAGTGGTCTGTTCCTGCAGGTTCTCCTTCGCTTCCAGATCCAGAGAAACGTCATTGCAATTCCCAAGTCTGTCACACCACAGCGCATTGTGGAGAACTCCAAGGTGAGTGATTACGAGTGAGCTGGGTGCTGCCCTTCAGGGATGGCGTGCCTTCCCCCTGCAGAGCAAGCAGCAATCCCTTCTCACCCTTCCCAAGTCCTCCTTAGGCAAGAGGACTGGGCTTTTTCTTTCTTTATGCTTACCTACACTCTACTGAGGGTTAAGTCAGGCCTACCTTTGGAGAGGACAGATGAACAGGTCTTATATGCCAATTCCTATTCTATGGCTTGTGGATGAATCAGCGGGCACAGCTTGCTGGGAGCCCACACACAGTAACATGCCAGAAGAATCTTATGTAGAATAAGCAATGTTCATAAAATAGTGCTTATGACCATAAAACAAATTGTTCCTCTAGCTGTTAATTCAGTGGTCCGTGACTGAAAAGGGACCCTCCAGAGTGGAGCTGCTCTCTAATCTTGTCTTTCTTCACACTGTTTGATTTTTCAAAGAGGTGATTTCCAGCTGTTTCTCTTTTTAGGTGTTTGGCTTTGAATTGACTAAAAAGGAGATGGCAGCCCTTCTCAGCTTTAACAGAAACTGAAGAATCTGTGCAATGAGCATGTAAGTGACACTGCTTGTTTCCTTCCAACTCTTAAATTTTGAATATTCTTTACAAGGAATTTTGTGTCCCAGCTACTAGGTAGCATGAAATTCAGTTTAACTGAAAATCACGCCAATTCCAACTGGCTTGTCCCAAAAATACTTTTTCAGGAGAGGGTTAATATTTTCACTTTAAAAAATTAAACAAAAAATGTAAACAATCGACATTCTCATTTTGAATTCAGTTTCAAGGAAACTCTCTGTAACTTGAATTACAAAAAATGGGTTCTAGATGTTCATTTAATCTTTGTATTAGAGAAATGAGGACACGTATCTCCACATATTCTTCCTGTAATTACATGATGCAGATCTTCCTTAGTAGCTCCTCCATGCACCCAATACACCTCTATATAACATTTAATTCACCCATGAAAATAACATTCCCTCTTTGATTTCTTTCAGGTCCAAAACTCACAAGGAGTACCCTTTCCATGCAGAATACTGAAGATGCTCGTAACATAGCCTTCATTAGACCTCTGGTGTCTTACGTGCCTCTGCTCCAACTCGGAGCTGTCTATTTATCTGGTTTTCTCACTGTGTCTGCCCTGCGCTGCCAGTAAAGACATGGGATGTTTATCCCACGAAATTTATTTGAGTTCTTTTTTTGGAAGGAGGAAAGAATATTGCTCTACAGAACAAAACGTGGGATGTCATAATTTTCTGTTTATTAGAAGAGGGGATTACTACTGAATAGCCTGGGCAGAGCTGCTAAGCAGAAAATGGGGAGAGTTTGAACCACCATTCAGTGATTGCCTTCAGTCTTGCATCAGCAGAAACCAGATGTTGACAAACCACAAAAAAAATCTATGCATCCACTGGATGAATGATCTACTTCATCAGAAGTGTCCCATATTTTAAATAAAATTAATTTTAAAATGCAAAAACATTATTGGCTGGAAGTCTTCCATCTAGTGTAGGAAAAACCCAAAACCTCCTACCCAGAGATGCAACAGAGAGGTCTGCTGCAGTCACCTGCACTTCGGGGACGAACCCCCCCTGAGACAACAAAGCCACTCGGCCCTTTCCCCTGTGGGCACCAGAGGGCAGCCAGCCCTCAGAGGAGACTCGCATTGCCCCCTCCCCGCCGGCCACCAGCCGCCC
>VYZW01011240.1:7449-18856 GCA_013401315.1 Balaeniceps rex
CAGGATGAAAAGTCCTGGATAAATATTAGATGACTATCCTAAAGAAATGAAATTAATACTACTGCAAGATGAAGAGAAATTGCAGCAAAGCAAACAGAAAAAATAATCATATCATAATGTTCTGCTAACTGCTGGTTATTCTCTTTCATCATATCATAACCACTGAATGTCTCTTTCGTTTTCCATTTAATGATTTTTAATTTAGTAGTAGACTGCCATTATGTAACACAAATGAACAATAATTAAAGTAATTTAATCTACCATTTTTGCTTTTAAGCATGAACATTTTGCTTCTAGGTTTAAAGGGCAGCTCAATCTTCAAATTATAAAACATATATAAATTTCTGTAGGGGAGAAGAGAAAGATGGAAGAGACCAGGGAAGAAACATGCTGATACTCTGTGTTTCACACTGGTACCTCACAAAGCAATTCACTGAAGACTTGCTGCCAGCCATGCATAATCCAAACTACCTGCTATGCCCGGTAGCTGCTTGTCTATGCTAAAAGTCACAACATTAGCTGGTACCAGGGGAGCAGCTAACCCTGCTCTAAAGTCCCATATATGAATGCAGAACTCTCCAGGAATACATATAAAAGCTCCTGATTATTCATTGTTCTATCGCTGCACACTTGCTTTTATTGTGAAAGAGAAAAAATATTTTAAAACACAAGTGATTTATCCTGTTTGTCATGCGTGGCAAGGCCTCCTTTCTTGTTTTTTGAAAAAACAAGAATACTCTGTGGTCCTGGTGGCTATGGCTATTTAAAGAACAGTTCATTCTAATCATAACACTTCTTGCAAAGGATTATCACAAAAAAACTATAAAATATCTACCATCCACTCAAGAATACTGTGACAAATTCACAACCAAGTGTGCAACTGCAACCCCATGCTTCATTTGAGAAACCTGACTTTCACTCACCCTGACAAGGTGGGAAAAAATCCCTATTCATCCTAACTCTCAAGCAGAGGCTGTTTCATTGGCAATCTGGTATCATTCTAATGAAGAACAAATGGATATCCAAGTTCAGGGTATTTTCTTAGCAGCTCCCTTTTTTCCATTTTCTTTTTTTCTCTAGAGAATCAGTCAAGATGTCTGTTTCATTGAGAAAAAAAAAGACTATTAGGACCAACAATGTAAAAAACTTCAAAAGGAAGACAAGTTGTCATTGTTCTTGTGTTCTTCTAAGGTCATTGGCTCTTGAATCCAAGTTCTGTTTTGATTTTCAGTCATGTCTGAAATAGTATCTGTTCTACTACAAACACATCTCAAAATCATATAATGCTTTTTCAACATCTGTATTCAGCTTATTTCTCCCCCATACCAAAGTAATTTTTTATGAATAATACAATCTGTAACCTTTCAAAATCATAAAATCCCAGTTTTATTCCACATTTCGTGTATTTTGTTGGCTTGTTTCCAATTTGCATCCACTGTAGCTTGCTGTTGACTTATCTCTTCAGTCTAGCATTGGTCCTTAGTGACTACATGTCTCATATTGACCTCAGACTCTGACAGTAAAGAAGAATAAATCCTGAGTCATACTTATTGACTGGTGCTAAGATCAGAATTAGCTTTGTAAAACCTAAGTAGTCTTCTAAAAACCATAATAGTCTCTTTCTACTTTCAGGCCTGTGTAGAATAGAGGAAGACAGCAGTATAATTTGAAGAAGAATAGAAGAACGTAAAACATTTTTGCTTGTCTCATTGAGTTTTATTTTTAACCCAGCATCAACAATTTTCAGGCAAATAACATGGATGGAGTGTAAGTTTGAACTCTACTGCCCCATTACATATGGGCAGAAGAACACCCTGCAGGCAGTATGATTGTCATATTTTATTTATAGATATAATCACATACAGCACTAAATGTTCCTGTTGCGTATTTCATTGTAGTGTGTTCTTTTGTTAAACACAGGGCTTAGGTTCAGCAATTTGAAAATATCTATCAATTATATAATAGCTACCATAGGAAAAAAGAGGCTCTCTGTCTTCTTTAATGAAATATAGTGGCCTACAGCAAAGCTTGAAACTTGCTTGCTGCAGTTAGAGAAAACATCAGAAGCTTCTTGAATCATTTTCTTTTACCATGTCACAAGAAAGGGAACTAATACATTTTGAATCTGTTACTTCCAAAAAGAATTGACTACTGTCGGCGTTGATAGTTTCCTTCAGGATTAGATACATAATTTACAAAAGTCCTAGAAAAGAAGAGGAATCAAATACTGATTCAAATCTTTTTGTGATAAGGCTGCCTGAAGGGAAGCTCATTGTCGATGTGGGGTTCCCAATTTTTACTAGTTCACCAAACACTGTGCTTAAGGCTGGTGATTATGGCTGTCTCTCTGATAGTTCATCACATCAGTGTAATTTTAATTTATGGTTTTCTTAGTCATAAATCAAGACCATTACAGAAAAATGGATGCCCCTGAGTCATTTATATCCTCAGTGCATACACTCCATAAATCTGAAAGCTTATGCATCCTATTATTTCTAAGAGAATGTTAAAAATCTATTATTGTAAAATTTCTCTTGCCTTTCAACAAAATTCTTGTGCTCTGGTAAAAAAAAACAAAACAAACACAAGTGAATTCTGTCTTAAAAATTTCACTGTTTTCACTTGAAACATACAGTGTTTTGATATGCTTTGGGGTTTTTTTAGGAATAATATCACATAAATGGATATCCACTCTAGATTTTAACTACATCAGATAAATACCTGATTCTGAAAGCACCAATAATTGTGTCTGCCTGAAGTCCCATCAATCAAAATTACTAACTTGGAAGAATATGGATTTGGATCTACATATTTTTTCAGATTAGGATCTTTAAACATAGATTTTGGTAAACCAAAACAAGGTATAAACTTGAAATGAAATCTGAGAATGCTTTAAACTATATTAAAAAGGATTTTTTTTAAAAGTCAAAATATTAGATTTTAAAATTCTTAAACATTTCAACTTCTCTTTTTCCAACTGGCATTTAGGTTTCAAATTAAAACATTTTTAAAGAGGGGGAAAAAGTCCCTCAAAAATGAACCAAACAAACTGAATGGGTTCCTAAGGAAAGGAAGCTGAGAAACTTGTTATTAAAACTTTAGGACTGGGACTATTTCCATTTACTGCCACTGACAAAAGCCATCAGTCAACATATCATTCTAGGCCTTATTACAACATGTGCAATACAGAACACAGATTCTAAGAGGGAATTCATTATTAATCATAAAAGTAAGTTGATTTCAAATCATAAGTGCCAGGAAAAGCAAGCTTGTTTTTAACAACTTTCCTCCTACAAAGATTACATGGTTGAGAGCTCAAATTTGCTAAACCCACACATTTGTAGGGAACATTTACATGTGACCTGGTATGCAAAATACTTTTGCAATATGAATAAAACATAACATTTGCAGAAACAGCTACCTTTTCCTGGATTTTTATTCATTATGAAAACCAGAATATTTTTTGGAAGAAAGGATTTTAACTATCACAGCTTCCTGAAAAATAAGTTATCTTCTACTGATAAAGAAGAGAAAATGAGGAAAGCAAACAACAGAAAACCCTGACAGTTAATGTGTAGTCAATGATCAGAAGTCCTAAGGCAATTATTTTTTCCTTCAAAGTGATCCTAAAAATTTTTAGAGTCTGGTTATTTCCAGTACATTAAGATCATTTAAAGTCAGGCAACCTTAGAGAGTAAAAGGACTTTAAAAGGGGTATAAATTTACATTGTCAGAATCGTGTAAAGTGATAATTGTATAAAAGACAATCAGGTTCTTTGAGATTATAGTTTGATGTTTTTAAATATCTGCTTTCAGAGCTTCCTTGCATCTGCCAAAGATTGAGATACCCTATTCAAACTCAAGAATCACACAAACATTTAAATTTTGAAGATCATGACTCTTTCTTAATTTAACTTCTATACTGTATGCATTGCCACACATGCATTTGTTTTGTAAGAATTGTAAGAGTAGTACTGATCAGTAATCATGAAGTTCCTATATCTGGAAGCAACGGCTGCTTCAGAGGAAATCTGAAAGGTCAGTCTGCCTAAAGGAGAGCATTAATGTTACTGAGGACTACAGGGAGAAACCAGCATTGCAGCTAGAAGGGTCTCTGCAGCTGGTGAAGCCTGCTGAAAAAGAGCCCCTTAGGGAGCATGATACACAGTCTTTATCTAGCCAGAGTCAGCACTTTCTGCCCAAAGGGAAAGCCAGCACTGTACCAGGAAAGGAACAAGTCTGAAACTTGGCCACAAGGACCCTGCAGAGTCAGCAAAAAGTTTGAGGAACCAGAGACCCCCGCAGAGGAATCCTGAATCCTGAGGGTCGGGGTCAGAGACAGGACCAGAGCTGGCCATGGGGTGAGGAGTCATAGCCCACAAAACAGAGACCTGCAGCCAAAACCGACAGAGAAAACATCAAAGTGCATCCTAAGGAAAAGGAAAACAAAAAGGAAGGGGAAAAAAAAATCAGAAAGAAAAAAGGAAACCCTTTGATTCCATTGTTTAGATGCAAGACGTGTTCTAACCTTAGTTACATTAATTGTTCCAAAGGTTGAACTGTACTGCAAACCGGGTAATTTCATGATTTATTTTTCTGGCATAGAAAATAAATAAATGAATAAAAGCTATAAACACAGTCATAAACACAGTCATAGCTACAACCTGTTACTACACAATTTGAAGTAGAAATATCTGTAAAAACAGGAGTAGAAGTATCTATAGAGGATATCTAGCTGACAGAGATTCATTAAAAATCATAGTTACATGTGTCTTCATTAAGAGGAAACTACAGGAGAACAAAGGATACAGTGGGAAAAGTATTATATTTCAAAAGCATCTCCTTTATAGAAAAGTAGGGTAAAAAGTGCTCTGCCATCTTAATAGTGCTTTGCCTTCAATAAATAGAGATGTTTTCACTGAAACCAATGAAAACATCCACTGTGTTCCCTCTGATCCATTGGCAATCAAAGGCACTACCTAATCTGCAATATGATGATTTAGAGTATTGACAATCATTCACAAAGATTACTTCGGTTTAGTACATTTTGTCTAGTGAGAGGAGGCAACAGCTTTGCCACAGCAGATCATCATGTGGCATAAACTACCTTTGACATGTGCTAAGTAAGTTTAGTAAATATAGAAACAGATGGAAACAAACTGTACACTCCTATTATGACTTCCTTTTTCATTGTTACTATACCAGCGCCTGCAGACACCAATAGAGACTTGCATCCAGCATCTCAAGCCCTGACAAACTTTAAGAAGTAAAGCCCAGTCGTCCCTTTAGAAATCTTCCAGACTTTAGATAAAGATCAGTAAGTCAAGAAACTGGAGTGAAAGGTAGGGAGAGAAACATCTCCTTGCTGAATCAATCCAGTTGCACCATGCACAGGGCGACGGAGCCCTGTGTGGCTGCTCGCACCCTGGGCTGTGTGAGCAGGGGGTGTGCAGCAGAGCAGGGGGTGGTGGGATGAGAGCAGGGCTGTGGCACAAGGCTGGGAGCAGAAACACCTGCTGTGGAGCAGTGTGCCAGCCCATTCACATTCCACAACTCCACATACTAGACAGAGCTCATCTGCAAATTTGGACAACCAGTTGTGTCCAGCACATGAGCTCATGGAGGTGAAAAAAAGAAATTAAAAAAGAGAGACAAAGAACATCCTAACACATCCATTCTTAATGAGCATTAACAAGGAGTGTTCTTAGACAAATCCTTTCCTGTTAGCTTTGTGGTCAACGTGGTTGACCACATGGTGTGGTTTCATTAGTCTGAGTAGCAGCCAATCTAATCATATTTCAGAGAACTCCCCAGAGTACACATACATCAGGCAGAAACAATGGGACTGAAAAGCTACAGGCTTAATGAAAAATGTAGCAGACTGGGGGGGGGGGGGGGATATAGAAAAAGGCCGATTGGAATTGAAGCAAATTCTAAAGTAGCTTTTAGCTACTACCACGTAACTGCTATGTTAGTGCTAATATTTGTGCAAAATGTGTGTATCAGTTTTTCAGCTCACTTAATAAACACTAACTTTTTAGAAAACTGTAGCAATTATGAAGATCTGGAATGTGTGCCATAGTAGTTATGATAAGGGTCTAACTCTAGTTTTTTCCAGAAATTACTATTTAGTATTAATCTTTAAACTTGTTTAACTATTTTTTTCCTTTCATGCCTTTCAACAGACAGATACCAGGTTAGTGGAGGGAGATAACACTGCCACACAATCGGCTACACACAGTTTCTGTTGGTAGGGTTTTTTTTATTTGGGCAGAATAATTACATAAATAAGTCCTTGCCAAGTAGTTATAGGTATTAAACAGTAGATATGGTAAAGTGGTTTAACAGCTGTGGCTGAAAATGGGGAGCTAGCATATGTGTTACTGTAGGTAGCACTCTGACAATTATTGCGAAGTAGTCTCAACAGGAGAATCATTTTTAAATATTTACTCCACTGTTACTCTTCTTCGGAACCTCTTACATGGAAAACCAGAAATGTTTGAAACCTGCTTTTTGTGATTCGATTAAAGTCACTGAATAAACTCCCTTTGGTGAATCTAGTCATCAATTCACACTGTTGCCCTTGTCATCAGCCCTCAGCAAAACAACAATTGATATTTCACATTTGCAGAGCTACCCAAATGGCTAACATACCTCAAGTAAACCCTGTAAATATTGCACAGCTAACAAGGAAACAGGTTAACTTCATTTTACTTTTCTTATGACTGTAACTCCTCGCATGGAGCTATCTTCTGACAGAAAGAAGTGCCTTGGACCCAACAAATTCTCAAGTTACAGCTGTGGCTTGATGCTCAGGTGTCATACAAATATTGCATATTATATTCTCTGAATCTTATTGGGATGGGAATTTTCAAAACAAATATTACTCCATGCATAGGTGGGGCTTAACTACCATGAAACTTGCAGAACATATTAAGGCAGCAATTAGAAACACCTCCTAAGAATGGGTAAGTTGTTGTGTCTTTTGTTTCTTCTGCTATTAAGTAATAAGGGACTACACTAATCCTAGTCAACTATCTAGAAAAAAATCCAAATTCCCCCTTTATATTTAAGAAATATTTTTATTGCAGTAGTTCATCATCCCAGTGTTTCAACTAAACCAGAAGTGGTTAGAGTCCAAACTTCTCTTTTACTAAATACACTTTCATCCCCTGATATTATTTGAAATATCTGGGCAATATATATCATAGAATCATAGAATCATAGAATGCTTTGGGTTGGAAGGGACCTTTAGAGGTCATCTAGTATGTACCCATCATTTCATCTGACACCTTCTTTTGAAGGATGAGTTACTATTTCCCTGCCTAACTTCATAATCAGTCTGAGGAATATCAGATAGATAATGATTCTAAAATATCATTTAAAGAATCAGGTAAATACACAACCCAATGTACTTTAAAATGTAAATAATTTGGTTCAGGTTATTGTGCTATCTTTTACTGTCTTCTCAAGAAGAGAATGGAAGAGCTTTCTTCTGCCAACTGACAGGGAAAAAATCAACATTTTTGAAGTGTTTTGAAATAATGTAATACTCAAGTGAGTATTCTCCAATGTCAGCACCATAATCAAACTAGAACTTACATTTAGATGAAGTTGGTTAGTCCACTGACCAATTACTTTGTATTCTGTACTCTTGTTGGTAATTTGATACTGAAAAATATCATAGCGTCCAGGAGCATCTCCATTTTCATTGAAGATAACAGGTGTTCCAGCACTCCCTGAAAAAAATTAAAAAGCAATTAGGATAAATACCTTTAAAGCAATTTTCCAGAAATTATATTTTGGAGGAAAAATACTAATTAGAGATTGAGCAGGTTCTTCATAATGCAAGGCTAGTATGGTAATAAATCCAAAAACCTCACAAAGAGAAAATGTGTGTTATTATCATCATCACAAAACCTACTCTATCTATGGTTAATTAAAACAGTTTTAAAAGATAATCTTTTGCAGTCTTCTTGGTTAGTTGTTTGGTTGGGTTTTTGTGTGTGTGTATTAAAGAACATCAGGAAATTCTGTGATAAAACAGAAGTGGAGAAACTCCTTTTGCCTTGCAGAAGGCACAATTTCACTTTAGGATATGAATACAGTGCAGTAGGCACAACATAGCAATCTTGTAATGAACTTCATAAAGAATTTCCCTGTTAAGCATGAAAATAAAATGAGTATCATCAGCTTAGGAGCCAATGCTCATAAAAGACCTTGAGACGCAAGTGTCTAAATCTGGTCACAGTTAATGTGATCAGTTTCTAGCACTGACCACCTGTGTAAAAGTGTTTTATCAAAATAAATTAAGGATAGCAGCTGTGCTTGTTGCTCTCTCCTCTATACATGACACTGCCTGACAGAAAGGGCCATTGCTGAAGCTGTCAAAAGTCATAAATCAACCCTCTGTTCTTACTTCGATCAACAAAATGTTCAACGATTGAAAACTACATGTCTACCTTGGCAACCAGGCCAGCCAAATTAGAACACATTTTGATTAATTCCCTCAAGGTGACATCAAGGATCTGCACTCCTACAAAGACTTTTCAAAAACTATACAAAGAATGTCATTTTCACTCATCCCCCAAATTCACATGTATAGGTGAATCATATTTATAGTTGAAGTCCATTGAAGATAAATTCAAGTATGTTAAAGTTCTATTTCAGTGACTGGAGAATGAAATCTGTCTTTACTGGGGAAAAAAAAACAAACCACCACAAAATCCACCCCCAATGTTTTCAGGTTTCTCCACATGAACAACCAGGAAAAGGAGAATACCCAGTTCATAGTAAATTCCTACAGTATGAGACTTGTTAATGTAGCACCTAGAGGCACGAAGTCCACTGTGAGTGGTTTCCACAGAATGCCAAAAAAAGCTTGAAATTCTGGGTACATATCAAACGGAAGCTAGCCAGTAGAATTGGGGACAGCAATCTACATACCCCAGAATTTCAGCATAAACACTTCTTCTTGTATGTCTGTGTGTCTCCCATAAAGTATTTTGTTCTCTTGTTTTGTATAGCAGCTTTCATACAAAACTGAAATCCAGTGAAATAAACAGTGCTTTGAGTGACAAGTGGCACATTAACTACTGTGCCAATTTCCCAGTTCTTCCAGCAAAACTCTGGCTGCAAAAATTAGATGTGAGCAACCATGGAGGAGGAGTATCAAAAAATTATGTGTGATAAAGACTTAAGACCCCTGAAGATACAAGAGACTCAACATAAAATTTTGGAAAGCTCTTTGTGCTTTGCTCCCAACTCCTTTGACAGAATAGAGGGCAAGAAAAATGCCAGTCTACAATCTTCCAAGCAATGAAATTATTCTTCACTGCTCAGATAACAGGTTGATCCAATAAATTTCTTTCACCCAATAAACACATACTCAACTGTTGTTGGTATGGAGGTATGGAGGTAACCTTCAAAATATTACTCTCAAGTAATGACGGAATTCATCTTTCCACTCCGCAGCATTTAAAGAGCTCATGGAAAGAACAGATATATTTTACCAGCAGATACAAAATGTCCTTTTTATCCCTTAAGACCAATGGGAACTTCAGAGACTCTTATGCTCAGCAATAACAGTGTGAGCTTGTAATCTGTTGCTGGTTTTAGAAATGCCAGGTACAAAGAGACAGGCTATAGTACAGGCCAGAACCATCTTTCTCTTTGATATAGTGTTCTCAGCTAGAGCGTAACCACATCTCACACTGTGCATCTCAGTTGACAGGGATGCAACATCCTGTTGAATTCAGCTGCCACTCCAACTGAGTCCAACAAGATCTTCCTCATATAGCAGAAGTTAAAACAACCTTTCCCAAGTTAATAAAGTTAAGCTTGTTAACACCTGGAATAAGCCACAGAAGATTCAGACCCCCAAACACTGGGAAGAACGTACTATCCCTCTGTTGGATAACAGATTTTTAGAAAGTATAACAGTCACAGTGCCTGCTGTAAAGTAAATTTGATAACGTGCTAGCAACGCTGCCATAACTAGTAGATACTGTGAGCAAGCAATACCAGACCACTATTTTCATCCATATCTTATGATTTATATATGTCTTAGTTCATTGTTGTTTTGTGGAATGAAACATTTAATGGACCTAAAACAAGGAGGTATGCATGGCTGGATTGTGCTAATAAACCATTAGCTATATAACCAGGAAAGCAAAGCTTAAAAGCATTTGAAGAAAAACTGGGGATTTTAGCAAGGGTTCCCAAAATTATGAATGCAAGATGGTAGCAGAAGCCTTGAAAGCGTAAGGACAGAATGAAACTAGAGGCCTCAAGGATATAAACAAATCACCAATGGTTAATTAGTGTTCTTAGAAGAATGTTAATCTCATCTGAAGAAAAATATACCCTGATGGATGATCCAGATGAACAGTTCGTCTGAGAATGGATAGGTCACAAAATGAAAAGGTTTTCTAAGAAAATACACTTTGCTTGATGGGCTATCAAATTAAAGTGAATACTTCTACGGAAAAACTGATTAACACTGTAGAGAGATCAGATAATTAAACCATGGGGAGAAACATTGTAGTTGACCNTAGTACTAGTTTAAGACATTGAGTGTTTAATTGTTCCACTTAATGGTCATTGAGGACTTGCTGCTAAATCTAAATGCAACACGCTGTGGGGAGTAAGTAATACAGAATACACCACTGACGTGAGGTAGTGAGCCCAGGTTATATAAATTCCAGCTTATATAAAAAGATTTTTGGGAAACCACACTGAATAGTTCTTGGATAGGATATTTGTCTTAGGGAATGAACTTGGATATCCTCATCCAGGAACCACATTTATTGGGCACCAACAGGAAAATGTTACATTTGCTTAGGAAAAATGTCCCTGTAATGCTAGCGTAGACCACCTCCGAGAATACAAAGTAGCCCACTTTTTTTAAACAATATCACTAATTTCATCATCTTTTTTTTTTTTCATAAATTGTCAGTAATCATTTAACAAGGTAGTTAAAGAGCAATGAGGGAACTGTGCCTTTGGGCCTTTTCACATTTTGTTCTCTGTGTTATCATGTTGCCATGCATAATTTTAACCCATGATTGACTCAGGTAATTGTATTCAATTTGTCACCTTCTTAACTAAATTTTCAATATATTCTGGATGCCTAAAACAGAATTACACAGTAGAATTCCAGGAATACATAATAAGCTTGGCTAACTATGGAAAATCACATGTGAACCTTCGTCTTCTTCATCTTTCCTTTGTGCTAATCCTTTTATTTTTTAATATATAAACACAGTTACTAACTTATTTTGAGATCTGTTTCTGAAGTCTCTCTTTGCTGTGCAATTCCAGAATACTTTTAGAAAGTCTTTTTTTTTTTTCTGATGTATAACTGTAGACTGGTAAATGGAAGGAAATTTTCAAATTTCAAGGAAAA